>ONZH01026372.1:0-104285 GCA_900303285.1 Rhinella marina | reverse complement strand
GAGGTGCTGGCCTGCCCTGCCCTGCCGCTAGCGTGTTTTCAGAGCGGGTCTTCAGTGCAGCTTGTGGCATCATCACTGATAAGCGTACACGCCTGTCAACTGACAGCGCTGACAGGCTGACTATTATTGAAATGAATAAAGCTTGGATTTCACCGAAATGCAAATCTCCACCGGGGGAAAGCAGCTCAACATGAAGATTCTTCATGTATCCTCTCCTCTCCTCCTCTTCCTCCTTCTCTTTGCACACAAACGCTGAGCCAACATGCAGTTTTTCTAAGGGCCAACTGGCGCTCTTTACAAACTATGTTTATGGAGGACCACCTACAGGCCCTCTGTCCAAAAAATTTTTTAGGAGCGTCAACTACAGACACCCAAAAACAATTTTTCAGGAGGGTCAACTACAGACACTCAAAAACAAATTTTTGGGAGGCTCACCTAAAGCCATTTGACTACAATCTCAGTCTGACCAAGGCATTGGTGGTGTCACCGCCATGCTGTGTCAGGGTAAATTTTTGGTTGGCTCATCTGCTACCTCAAGTAACTTGGTCAATTGGGGGTGTCACCGCCATGCTTGTGTCAGGGTAAAATTTTATGTGCTTCACCTACTACCTTAGTCTAACTTGGTCACTCTGGGTTCACCGCCATGCTGTATCAGGGTAAATTTTTGGGTGGCTCACCTGCTACCTCAACTAACTTGGTCACTTGTTGGTGTCACCACTAGACTTCGGCTACTGTGCCGCTCAATACATTATTGTTCACTGGACTGTAGTATATATAACTGAGAGAAAAAATTTATTTTCTTGACTCCGGCTAGTGTACCGCACACGACAGAATTGTTCACTGCACTGTGGTATATATAACTGAGAGAAAAAACTTAGTCTTTAGACTGCGGCTACTTTACCGCAAACCACTCTATTTTTAACTGGACTGTCGTATATATAACTGAGAGAAAAAACTTATTTTCTAGACTGACGCTACTGTACAGCACACAACAGAATTGTTCACTGCACTGTAGTATATATAACTGAGAGAAAAAACGTAGTCTTTAGACTGAGGCTATTTTACCGCAAACCACTCTATTTTTCACTGGACTGTAGTATATATAACTGAGAGAAAAAAAACAATTTTCTAGACTGACGCTACTGTACAGCACATTAAAGAATTGTTCAGTGCACTGTAGTGTATATATAACTGAGAGAAAAAAATAGTCTTTAAATGGTGGCTATTGTACCGCAAACCACTCAATTTTTCACTGGACTATAGTATATGTAAATGAGAGAAAAAACGTATTTTGTAGACTCCGGCTAGTGTACCGGACACGA
Source organism: Rhinella marina (assembly GCA_900303285.1). Taxonomy (NCBI): domain Eukaryota; kingdom Metazoa; phylum Chordata; class Amphibia; order Anura; family Bufonidae; genus Rhinella; species Rhinella marina. Next base: position 102,963 of record ONZH01026372.1, on the reverse strand, counting down.
CAGAATTGTTCACTGCACTGTAGTATATATAATTGAGAGAAAAATCGTAGTCTTTAGAATGCGGCTATTTTACCGCAAGCCACTCAATTTTTCACTGGACTGTAGTATATATAACTGAGGGAAAAAACATATTTTCTAGACTCCGGTAGTTTACCGCACACGACAGAATCGTTCACTGCACTGTAGTATATATAACTGAGAGAAAAAACATAGTCTTTAAATGGTGGCTATAGTACCGCAAACCACTCAGTTTTTCACTGGACTGTAGTATATATAACTGAGAGAAAAAACGTATTTTCTAGACTCCGGCTAGTGTACCGCACACGAAAGAATTGTTCACTGCACTGTAGTATATATAACTGAGAGAAAAAATGTATTTTCTAGACTGACGCTACTGTACAGCACACGACAGAATTGTTCACTGCACTGTAGTATATATAACTGAGAGAAAAAACGTAGTCTTTAGACTGAGGCTATTTTACCGCAAACCACTCTATTTTTCACTGGACTGTAGTATATATAACTGAGAGAAAAAACGTATTCCCTAGACTGACGCTTTTGTACAGCACATTAAAGAATTGTTCACTGCACTGTAGTATATATAACTGAGAGAAAAAGCATAGTCTTTAAATGATGGCTATTGTACCGCAAACCACTCAATTTTTCACTGGACTATAGTATATGTACATGAGAGAAAAAACGTATTTTGTAGACTTCGGCTTGTGTACCTCACACGACAGAATTGTTCACTGCACTGTAGTATATATAATTGAGAGAAAAATCGTAGTCTTTAGAATGCGGCTATTTTACCACAAGACACTCAATTTTTCACTGGACTGTAGTATATATAACTGAGGGAAAAAACATTTTCTAGACTCCGGCTACTGTACCGCACACGACAGAATTGTTCACTGCACTGTAGTGTATATAACTGAGAGAAAAAACGTAGTCTTTAGACTGAGGCTATTTTACCGCAAACCACTCTATTTTTCACTGGACTGTAGTATATATAACTGAGAGAAAAAACGTATTCCCTAGACTGACGCTACTGTACAGCACAATAAAGAATTGTTAACTGCACTGTAGTGTATATATAACTGAGAGAAAAAGCATAGTCTTTAAATGACGGCTATTGTACCGCAAACCACTCAATTTTTCACTGGACTATAGTATATGTACATGAGAGAAAAAACGTATTTTGTAGACTCCGGCTTGTGTACCTCACACGACAGAATTGTTCACTGCACTGTAGTATATATAATTGAGAGAAAAAACGTAGTCTTTAGACTGAGGCTATTTTACCTCAAACCACTCTATTTTTCACTAGACTGTAGTATATATAACTGAGAGAAAAAAACAATTTTCTAGACTGACGCTACTGTACAGCACATTAAAGAATTGTTCACTGCACTGTAGTGTATATATACCTGAGAGAAAAAACATAGTCTTTAAATGGTGGCTATTGTACCGCAAACCACTCAATTTTTCACTGGACTATAGTATATGTAAATGAGAGAAAAAACGTATTTTGTAGACTTCGGCTTGTGTACCTCACACGACAGAATTGTTCACTGCACTGTAGTATATATAATTGAGAGAAAAATCGTAGTCTTTAGAATGCGGCTATTTTACCGCAAGCACTCAATTTTTCACTGGACTGTAGTATATATAACTGAGGGAAAAAACATTTTCTAGACTCCGGCTACTGTACCGCACACGACAGAATTGTTCACTGCACTGTAGTGTATATAACTGAGAGAAAAAACGTAGTCTTTAGACTGAGGCTATTTTACCGCAAACCACTCTATTTTTCACTGGACTGTAGTATATATAACTGAGAGAAAAAACGTATTCCCTAGACTGACGCTTTTGTACAGCACAATAAAGAATTGTTCACTGCACTGTAGTGTATATATAACTGAGAGAAAAAGCATAGTCTTTAAATGACGGCTATTGTACCGCAAACCACTCAATTTTTCACTGGACTATAGTATATGTACATGAGAGAAAAAACGTATTTTGTAGACTCCGGTTTGTGTACCTCACACGACAGAATTGTTCACTGCACTGTAGTATATATAATTGAGAGAAAAAACGTAGTCTTTAGACTGAGGCTATTTTACCTCAAACCACTCTATTTTTCACTAGACTGTAGTATATATAACTGAGAGAAAAAAACAATTTTCTAGACTGACGCTACTGTACAGCACATTAAAGAATTGTTCACTGCACTGTAGTGTATATATAACTGAGAGAAAAAACATAGTCTTTAAATGGTGGCTATTGTACCGCAAACCACTCAATTTTTCACTGGACTATAGTATATGTAAATGAGAGAAAAAACGTATTTTGTAGACTCCGGCTAGTGTACCGGACACGACAGAATTGTTCACTGCACTGTAGTATATATAATTGAGAGAAAAATCGTAGTCTTTAGAATGCGGCTATTTTACCACAAGCCACTCAATTTTTCACTAGACTGTAGTATATATAACTGAGAGAAAAAAACAATTTTCTAGACTGACGCTACTGTACAGCACATTAAAGAATTGTTCACTGCACTGTAGTGTATATATAACTGAGAGAAAAAACATAGTCTTTAAATGGTGGCTATTGTACCGCAAACCACTCAATTTTTCACTGGACTATAGTATATGTAAATGAGAGAAAAAACGTATTTTGTAGACTCCGGCTAGTGTACCGGACACGACAGAATTGTTCACTGCACTGTAGTATATATAATTGAGAGAAAAATCGTAGTCTTTAGAATGCGGCTATTTTACCGCAAGCCACTCAATTTTTCACTGGACTGTAGTATATATAACTGAGGGAAAAAACATATTTTCTAGACTCCGGTAGTTTACCGCACACGACAGAATCGTTCACTGCACTGTAGTATATATAACTGAGAGAAAAAACATAGTCTTTAAATGGTGGCTATAGTACCGCAAACCACTCAGTTTTTCACTGGACTGTAGTATATATAACTGAGAGAAAAAACGTATTTTCTAGACTCCGGCTAGTGTACCGCACACGACAGAATTGTTCACTGCACTGTAGTATATATAACTGAGAGAAAAAACGTATTTTCTAGACTGATGCTACTGTACAGCACACAACAGAATTGTTCACTGCACTGTAGTGTATATATAACTGAGATAAAAAACGTAGTCTTTAAATGGCAGCTATTGTACCGCAAACTGCTCAATTTTTCACTGGACTGTAGTATATATAACTGAGAGAAAAAACATATTCCCTAGACTGACGCTACTGTACAGAACACTACATAATTGTTCACTGCACTGTAGTATATATAACTGAGAGAAAAAACGTAGTCTTTAGACTGAGGCTATTTTACCGCAAACCACTCTATTTTTCACTGGACTGTAGTATATATAACTGAGAGAAAAAACGTACTCCCTAGACTGACGCTTTTGTACAGCACATTAAAGAATTGTTCACTGCACTGTAGTGTATATATAACTGAGAGAAAAAGCATAGTCTTTAAATGATGGCTATTGTACCGCAAACCACTCAATTTTTCACTGGACTATAGTATATGTACATGAGAGAAAAAACGTATTTTGTAGACTCCGGCTTGTGTACCTCACACGACAGAATTGTTCACTGCACTGTAGTATATATAATTGAGAGAAAAAACGTAGTCTTTAGACTGAGGCTATTTTACCTCAAACCACTCTATTTTTCACTAGACTGTAGTATATATAACTGAGAGAAAAAAACAATTTTCTAGACTGACGCTACTGTACAGCACATTAAAGAATTGTTCACTGCACTGTAGTGTATATATAACTGAGAGAAAAAACATAGTCTTTAAATGGTGGCTATTGTACCACAAACCACTCAATTTTTCACTGGACTATAGTATATGTAAATGAGAGAAAAAACGTATTTTGTAGACTCCAGCTAGTGTACCGGACACGACAGAATTGTTCACTGCACTGTAGTATATATAATTGAGAGAAAAATCGTAGTCTTTAGAATGCGGCTATTTTACCGCAAGCCACTCAATTTTTCACTGGACTGTAGTATATATAACTGAGGGAAAAAACATATTTTCTAGACTCCGGTAGTTTACCGCACACGACAGAATCGTTCACTACACTGTAGTATATATAACTGAGAGAAAAAACGTATTTTCTAGACTGACGCTACTGTACAGCACACAACAGAATTGTTCACTGCACTGTAGTGTATATATAACTGAGAGAAAAAACTTAGTTTTTAAATGGCAGCTATTGTACCGCAAACCGCTCAATTTTTCACTGGACTGTAGTATATATAACTGAGAGAAAAAACGTATTCCCTAGACTGACGCTACTGTACAGAACACTACATAATTGTTCACTGCACTGTAGTATATATAACTGAGAGAAAAAAACATAGTCTTTAGACTGAGGCTATTTTACCGCAAACCACTCTATTTTTCACTGGACTGTAGTATATATAACTGAGAGAAAAAACGTATTCCCTAGACTGAGGCTTTTGTACAGCACATTAAAGAATTGTTCACTGCACTGTAGTGTATATATAACTGAGAGAAAAAGCATAGTCTTTAAATGATGGCTATTGTACCGCAAACCACTCAATTTTTCACTGGACTATAGTATATGTACATGAGAGAAAAAACGTATTTTGTAGACTCCGGCTTGTGTACCTCACACGACAGAATTGTTCACTGCACTGTAGTATATATAATTGAGAGAAAAATCGTAGTCTTTAGAATGCGGCTATTTTACCGCAAGACACTCAATTTTTCACTGGACTGTAGTATATATAACTGAGGGAAAAAACATTTTCTAGACTCCGGCTACTGTACCGCACCTGACAGAATTGTTCACTGCACTGTAGTGTATATATAACTGAGAGAAAAAGCATAGTCTTTAAATGACAGCTATTGTACCGCAAACCACTCAATTTTTCACTGGACTGTAGTATATATAACTGAGAAAAAAAAACATATTTTCTAGACTGACGCTACTGTACCACACACGACAGAATTGTTCACTGCACTGTAGACTATATAACTGAGAGAAAAAAACATAGTCTTTAAATGGCGGCTATTGTACTGCAAACCACTCAATTTTTCACTGGACTGTAGTATATATAACTGAGGGAAAAAACTTATTTTCTAGACTCCGGCTACTGTACAGCACACAACAGAAATGTTCACTGCACGGTAGTATATATAACTGAGAGAAAAAATGTAGTCTTTAGACTGCGGCTATTTTACCGCACACCACTCAATTTTTCACTAGACTGTAGTATATATAACTGAGAGAAAAAACTTATTTTCTAGACTGACACTACTGTACAGCACACGACAGAATTGTTCACTGCACTGTAGTGTATATATAACTGAGAGAAAAAACGTAGTCCTTAAATGGCGGCTATTGTACCGCAAACCACTCAATTTGTCACTGGACTGTAGTATATATAACTGAGGGAAAAAACACATTTTCTAGACTCCGGCTAGTGTACCGCACACACCACTGGACTGTAGTATATATAACTGAGAGAAAAAACGTATTCCCTAGACTGACGCTATTGTACAGAACACTACATAATTGTTCACTGGACTGTAGTATACATAAATGAAGAAAAAATGTATTCCCTAGACTGCACTACAGATCCCAGCAAGCCAAGACAAAGCAGCAGCAGCAGCAGCAAAAATGAGTACTGAGAGCACTTTGGGCAATTTCTTTGGGTTCTGTGTGGACCAAGTGCTGTCCCCTATCTGCCACCAGTCGCTGTGTACAGTGTGCAGCCAAGATGGCGGTAGCTGCACTACAAGTCCCAGCCAGCAGCCAGGAGGAGAACAAAAAAAAAGGGTGCTTGTAGCCCTTAGAAGGGCTGTTGGGTTCTTTGAGGATGATTCCTGCCTAACCAAAATCTAAATTGAGGCCCTTGCACTCTCCCTGACAGACAGCAGCTGTATCCCTAATCTCATACAGGCGGCGTCTGAGGCGAGCAGCGCGGGACCAGATTCTTATATTCCCAGGTCATCTGATCTGGCCAGCCAATCCTTGCTATCGACTTGTAGGAGTCCCACGTGATGCTAGGAAGATGCCATTTCCTCGAGTATCGTGATATGCTCGTCCGAGTATCGAACATGTACGAATACCCTAACGCTTGAACGAGCACCAAGCTCGGACGAGCATGTTCGCTCATCTCTAAAGACTACCTATCATTTAAAAAAAAAAAAACAACAACAACAAAAACATTTGACATGTCTAAGTCAAATGTCAGATGTGGAGTTTGAGTTTTGAGATTGTTAAAAAGTGGTTTGGACACTGCAGTGACAACCAATCGCTAAAATGAAGCACTGGACTTAATGCTATGCGCCTTTATTTCTGATCTGCTATATTCAGATCTCCTAGGAGATGAGCCAAGTGTGTATTTTGCTAGCTCAAAGAAAGTCTTTGAGTATTTACACCCTTTTCTTGACTTTCCAAGGATAGTTGAACAAGCAGGGGGTCACTTGATATTGTAGGTGGCACAATGTCTTTACAAAGGTAAACATACTATAGAGGCAAATTATGTGGCTGCCACTGGACCCTTGGACAATGGGGACCCAACACTATCCTCTATGAAACTAGAGTAAGAGAACTTGTATAAGATTCCCCTCTCTTCATAAACTGCATTTTTGTAACTATGGGGATGCGGAATTGTCCAAATTTCATAAAAAGGGGTTAGGACATTATTTTATGGTGTGATATGATTGCAAACAAGGGATATTAAAATCTGTCACAGTTTCATTGTTTGGTTATAGGCAACTGGCTATCCTAAGTGATATTGTCTATATTTATATGGCATCTTTTCAGTTTGCGTTAGGAGGTATCACAACTGTTCTGCCTTTGAAACATCCTATATCTAGTCATCAGCTTAATTTCAACTTTAAAATAAAATAAAAATAAAACAATAAAAATAAAATATTTAAAAAGGAAAAAGCGGGTTGAAGGTGAAAACAAATACCAAGTCATTCAGTTTTGGGTGGCAAATCTATTACTGTAATGGCGACAGCTTTGAGCTTTGATATGGGTCTTTTTTCTTTCAATTAATCCACATTTCTTTGAATTTCCCTTTTGAAACTATAAATATATAGATAAATATACTATGACAGGTTAAATTTCATTTCTTATACAGTAAGTTTTAAGCAAACAATATTTCAGTAATAACTGGTTTATTCTGTTGTGCTCCACGTCTATATTTTAAATCAAATAGAAGACTTCCTGTCAGTTTAAATTAAGATCTGGAAATTGAATTCATAATATAACTAGAACTTATTTTGTTCCAACTTGACTATTTTTACATTCTTATTACCCTCCCACTGGACATTGCATAAAAACATATTAAAGAGTCACAACTCTATTATAAATTAATCAGATTCATTCTGAATTTAACAAAAAATCATCTGCCAAACAAAGTTTTGAAGATTTGTTTCGGATGAATCGCCCCGTCATTGAACCCCTCAGATGCCGTGTTCCTCGCTGATCGCAGCATCTGACATTAATATTAAGGCCTTTCAGGGGTCAATAAAAATCAGTCAGGTGACAGTGCAGCGCCGGCCTTAGAAGCCAGAACAGCTCCGGACCCGGAGCGGAGCAGCGGCGCAGGACAGGTAAGATAGGTTTTTATTTTATTGTTATGGGGCTGGGTGGGCTGATCTGAGGTCTAATGGGGACACACTGGGCTGTTCTGAGGTCTGATGGGGGCACACTGGGCTGTTCTGAGGTCTGATGGGGGCACACTGGGCTGATCTGAGGTCTGATGGGGGCACACTGGGCTGATCTGAGGTCTGATAGGGGCACACTGGGCTGTTCTGAGGTCTGATGGGGGCATGCTGGGCTGTTTTGAGGTCTGATGGGGACACACTGGGCTGATCTGAGGTCTGATGGGGCACACTGGGCTGTTCTGAGGTCTGATGGGGGCACACTGGGCTGTTTTGAGGTCTGATGGGGACACACTGGGCTGATCTGAGGTCTGATGGGCGTCTGATGTGATGTCCTGAAATTTATGGGGGGTCTGATATGAGGTCTGATGAAAATATTTTTTTCTCATTTTCCTACTCTAAAATCTGGGGGGTGTCTTATCTTCAGGTGTGTCTTATAAAGTGAAAAATACGGTAGATAAACAAATAGAAAAGCCCCTATTAAACTTATGATCCTTGTCCCACCTAATCTAAATAAAAAATAAAATTACATTAAAACATTTGCTGCGAGGCCATTATTTTAATGTGCGAGCGCTGGCCCTGCAGCATATGTTTTAATCTAATTTATTTTTTTATCTATGTGCTTATTCATTTATTCATATGTTTTATTTATACAACTTTTATGTCTCAGACAGGTAGATACCCTTTGTATATTTTAATAAATAATGAATTAATGCAAGGAGGTTCATGTGGTTTGTTGGAGTGTTGATACATTTCTGTATATTATAGAGACAAGCAACAATCTAAATGTACTAGGAACACTATAGGGAGAAACTATAGCATTGAGTGAGGGACAGCTAAGCTATGGTTTTTTTTTCATAGTTCATACAGTTTGCTAGCAAGTTCTATTCTGCAACAAGCTCATTTTTTTCTGTATATGGACAGCCAGCAAGATTTTTTTTTGTAAAACTGAAAACCTCAAGTTTCTACAGTTCATAGGCTTATTTGTCAGCACCTCAATAGCATACTTTCTGCTTCAAAAGCTGAGCCATTGCCCCCTTTTTTTCTTAAAAACCTCAATTCACCATTTGTAATTGGGCACTTTCAGAGCACTGAAGTGCATCAATGTATCAGTGTTAGTGAATGTGTTATATTACTTCAGGCCACCGCTCAGTTATAACAAAAAACATTTTACTGTAAAACTGCTTAACTATACTCGTATTAGTAAACACATTTTATTACAAAAATATTAATTACTATACATGTGTTAGTTAATGTGTTACAAAAAAAACATTTTACTGTAAAACTGCTTAACTATACTCGTATTAGTAAACACATTTTATTACAAAAATATTAATTACTATACATGTGTTAGTTAATGTGTTACATTACTTCAAGATATCATTCACTTACAGCTAAGGCATTTTACTGCAAAAACTGCTTTACTATACCGGTTTTAGTGAACCTATTGTATTATTTCAAGATACCCTTCGGTTTTACCTCATTTTAATTCAAAAACTGCATTATTACAATTGTAAATTGTCAATGTCAGTGTGCAGTGTGTTTGTAGAATGGGAGGGAAACGTTATTGCACCTCTGTTTTTAAATTATAGAAAAAAAACTGTTGAAATTTTGCTAGTGCCATTTAACATTCTGTGTACTAAACCTGCAACTTTTCATTTATTTTTCTCATGAGAGAGTCAGAATTTGGGTAGTGGTGCAAATAGCTGTAGCTGCATCAACCATCCGGCCAGTAATAGTAATAATAGACCACCATTCTCTCTGGTTTCTGATAGACATCTCATTCATATTGAGGACAAAGAGGATGTGGACTGGTTGGTGTATTCCTCATCTCCATCAAAGCAGGATGGTGTGGAGGTCACCTTTAAGTCTGACACTGTGCCTTGGATCCATGGGTCCCAACATTCCTTTTGCTCCTTCTCCTTATGGCCATAGAAAAGTCTTTCAGTTGCATTATCTCTATAGTCACTACCCCCTCATAGTGGAACACTTTCTTTTTTCCAGAGAGGCAGCAAAACCCCATACACTATTGAACATACTCAAGATAATCTCCCTGTTGATGACTTGTGTGAGAACCTATTACTTTAATTTAAATCAAGTATAGGGGATTACCCTCTGACTTGCACTCCTATTGAGTAGAAAAAATAACCTAACTATGTCAGGTGGTGCAGATTATTAAAATATAAATTTTAATGTAATTCAAATATTAAAATGATACTAAATAGAAAGCATAAAGACAACACAAAAATACAGTGTAATATCAACATAATCTTGATCCATTGCCCAGATATAAATTCTCAGGCACTCTTTATCGATGTGGACCATATATAGGACAAATAATCAGAACAATCTTACCCATCCAGTCACTGGTAGAGAACACTGATGGGCATGATAACTCCTCAGGACTCAGGGTTGGTACACGGTCAGATGATAACTGTAGGGTCTCTGTGCAGAAAAAATGTGTATAGGGGAGTGGGTATCATCCCTACTCTATCCCTGTAGACTTGATAGGAAATTGCTGCACATGCCCTACCTATCTATACAAGGCCACCCTTGATGGTAGGGGACCCTGTCCGGATACCTGTCCCTGAGTATCGGGCCTAACCCTAAGGTCAAGTAATAATTGCCCACTCCCGACGCGGCACGTTTCTGTCAGAATAGACTCTTCAGGGGAGTACAATCACATCAAAAATTGCACTAACTGCTATTGCAAAGGCAAAAGCAAAGTGCAACTATGTGGGGTTAGTAACAAAAAGACCCCTTCCAATGGGAACAGGGTCATTATACATAGGCGATGTAGCCAATGTTAATAGTTCTGAGTAACAAAGACCACCTGTGGTCCTAGCGAAGTAAACGGAAAAACCAGGCTGGACGTTAAACCTTAATAGGATCGCAGGTCCCGAACTTCAGGAGCATCAGATGGCATTTCCCTGAGTGCAAGGAGAAAAATGGAGGCGTAATAGCAACAATGTCAACTCACCAGTGGCGTCTTTAAAAGGAGCGGTGTGCCCGCTCTTTCTCCTTCACGACCCGCCTCTCATCACGTCAGCACGCCCAGGTCACGTGATGAATCACATGATCGGGGAAAGGTGCTGACGTTAACTTTTGAGAAGGCGGAGTCTCGTTGCCTGGAGATTAGACGCTTAGATATCACCGCCAGAATAGACTGACGTCACTGTCAGTGGCGTCCTTAGTAACAACCCATTATGGGTTACTTACAAGTATTATCAGCAGGCCCCAAATCCACAGACCAGAGTACCGAAGACATTTATAGTACATTCGCAATCATATAGCAACCCATATCCAATTGATATAAGTTTATATAAGTTTGAAAGGTCAAAAGCGGAGGAGAAGCCAATACAAATGCAATCGGGGGCAGGGATATGAAAACATCAAACTGCCTGTACTAATTCATCAGATCACTAGCAAGGCCTCCCTCCCCTTTAATTTAAAAAAGGTTGGTATTCGAACCCCAAGAGCGGTCAGACGGTTAATACCATATGGGCAAATAAAACATGACTCCATTAAAGGAAACAGCCAAAGTTAAGGCGCTCATTAAGACCAGATGGAGAAGTGGTTTTAAGGTAATAAATCCATCTTGCCTCCCTTTGTAAGAGTAGGCGATCCCAATCACTGCCTCGATTGGGTGGTTTAACCAGGTCTATCCCCATAAAGGTCAACTTAGCCCGTCCATTATGTATCTGCTGAAAATGTCTGGATACAGGTGTATACTTTTGACGGCGTATGTCACCCAAATGTTCACCCACCCTTCTCCGAAATTCGCGAGATGTCTTCCCAATATACTCCATCTTACATTCACATTCCAACCTGTATATCACTCCCCGTGATCGACAGTTAATGAAATGTCGGATGGAATAAACCTTATGGGTGACGTTGCTGCAAAACGTTTTGGATGACAGCATATGTTTGCACGCAATGCAGCCACTACAACGGTAGCAACCTGTCACTGATTGAGACAGCCAGGTACTATTGGTGGGTGAAGGTGAAAAATGACTGTGCACTAGTTTGTCTTTTAGGCTTTGACCTCGTCTGAATGTTATTTGTGGGAATTCACCTAAAACCTCCTTCAAATCTGGGTCGTGTCAAAATCTGCAAATGCTTAGACAGAACCTGTCTCAACTGCCTCGCCTCGTTATCGAAGGTAGTAATGTAACGAATGAGTCTGGAGTTTGATTCTACAACATCTTTTGGTGTCAAGAGTGAGGAACGTGTTCTGGCGAGGGCCCCTTGATAAGCTGGCTTCAGCACCTCATCTGGGTATCCTCTCTGTCGAACCCTGTGTCTTAACTCAGAGGCCTGAAAAATAAAGTCTCGTTTACGGCTGCAATTCCTCCGCAACCCGAGGTATTGACCCCTCGGAATACCACTCATAAGAGGGAGAGGGTGACTGATCTCCCATCTAAGAAGGGAATTTGTCGCATTAGGTTTCCTGAAAATGGTCGTTTCCGATTCACCCCCACCATTCTTGGTAATACGAACATTCAAGAAAGGTAAGGACGAAGAGTTATATTCACAGGTAAACTTCAAGCCAATCTTATTGATATTCAATTGTGACACAAAGGACAAAAATGATACATGACTCCCCTTCCACAAGATGAAAATATCGTCAATATACCGTGCCCACAGTCCTATAGATAATGTGTCCTCCGTCATCTCATCACCTAACACCTGCGACTCTTCCCACCAGCCCAGGAACACGTTTGCATACGATGGGGCACAGGGACTCCCCATCGCAGTGCCCCTGAGATGGTGGTAGAGTCTATTGTTAAAGGTGAATATGTTCCTGGTAAGAGTAAATTCAAGAAGGCGGAGGACAAAATGACTGTGGGCACGGTATTGACATCCTCGCGATTGTAAGAAGTAACTGACTGCACTCAATCCTAAGTCATGGGGAATTGAAGAATATAGTGCTTCAACATCAATGCTACATAAAATGTAGTCGTCCTCCAATTGAAGACCTTCAAGTTTCTTTAACAGGTCCGTGGTATCCCGAGTATATGAAGGGAGAGCAGTCACAAAGGGAGTGAGAATCCGGTCAATGTAAATTCCAACATTTTGACACAGATTCCCCACCCCTGAAACAATCGGTCTACCTTTAAGGGGAGAAGTCCCCTTATGCACCTTCGGTAAGCAATAAAAGGTAGACATCCGAGGAAAGGGAGGGAGGAGAAAGTCATACTCTTCTTGAGAGATGACCAGGTTTAACTTGGCTTCATCCAAAATAGCCCTAAGTTCCTGTTTATATGCGGAAGATGGATCCTGAGATAATACTTCATAAGTGTTTTTATCCTTTAGGAGAGTTAAGCACATCTCAGTATACTGGGATGTATCCATGAGCACCGTGTTGCCCCCCTTGTCCGAGGGCTTGATAACAATGTTAGTGTCCCGAGACAGAAGGGCAACGGCAGCGGTCATGTCCTTAGAACAATTGGAAGGGGACCCCGATGGTTTTAGATTAGCCAAATCATGGGAGACTTTATCTAGGAATACCTCAATACAAGATACCTCACTGGTACTGGGAGGCATCAATTTACTTTTACATTTCAAATTGGTGAAGGGGCCAAGGCCATCCGGCGGCTCCATTCCTAAGTTATATAGCAGTCTCACATCCTCTAACAAATCATCCAGGATCCCTAATTCCAGGCATTTTTGTCGATCTACAGTCTTGAAATATTTATGCCATTGTAATTTCCTAATGAATAAATGTAGATCTCTAATGGCATTGAATCTGTTAAAGCCTGGTGTGGGCACAAATGATAGGCCCATCTCCAATGCTTGAAGCTCCATATTATTCAGATTACGAGAAGAAAGGTTGACCACCTGGGGACCTATTATGGAACTGTTGGTGTTTGGGTGCGGCTGTGAAGCGGATAGTCTAAAGTTTGGGTCAATTGGCCTAAAAAACGCAAGTCACGACCCCTTGTATTTCCCCTATGTTTCCCACGTCTGGGAGTACCCCGATTGATCAATTTGGCTGAGTGAAGCCAAAGATGTGTTCTCTGATCGAGAATATCATCAAAAGAAATACATTACTTCCTTCTATACAGCATTTAAAGATCTGACGGCTTTTTATAAGGAACAAATTACATCCTGGTGGGAGACTCAGAGCCTGGATAACTATATTAAGCATAGTATAGTTCCCATGGGTCTGAGAATTACTCTCCTTCCAGCTATCAGATCTCGCAACCCCGGTTTCATGACCAAATGGGAGCAAGAGGCTACTAATAGCTCCTTGAGGTTCATGAAACTCCTTTTAGAGGAAGAGAAACACACTCTTCATACCCTTAATCAGAAATTGATAGACAATATTGAGATGGCCCAGTCATTTTCACAGGAGGCTGATTTTGTTACAAAGGAGAAACAACTCCAGAGTACCCTTGAGAAATTTCAGTATCATCTGAAGGAGCGTAAGCATCGTCAGTTTATGAGGGACCTTTCAGATTTTAGGGAGAACCGTATTTATACATCTTTATCGGTAAGAAAGGAGTTTAAAGTTCATACTGAACAATCGTCTACGGAGACAGATTTGTATGAGAATGAGAGTCAGCTGCTAGACCCCCTAGATATCAGAACCACAATCGGGGTACTCCCAGACGTGGGAGACATAGGGGAAATACAAGGGGTCGTGACTTGCGTTTTTTAGGCCAATTGACCCAAACCTTAGACTATCCGCTTTGCAGCCGCACCCAAACTCCAACAGTTGCATAATAGGTCCCCAGGTGGTCAACCTTTCTTCCCGTAATCTGAATAATATGGAGCTTCAAGCATTGCAGATGGGCCTATCATTTGTGCCCACACCAGGCTTTAACAGATTCAATGCCATTAGAGATCTACATTTATTCATTAGGAAATTACAGTGGCATAAATATTTCAAGACTGTAGATCGACAAAAATGCCTGGAATTAGGGATCCCGGATGATTTGTTAGAGGATGTGAGACTGCTATATAACTTAGGAATGGAGCCGCCGGATGGCCTTGGCCCCTTCACCAGTTTGAAATGTAAAAGTAAATTGATGCCTCCCAGTACCAGTGAGGTATCTTGTATTGAGGTATTCCTAGATAAAGTCTCCCATGATTTGGCTAATCTAAAACCATCGGGATCCCCTTCCAATTGTTCTAAGGACATGACCGCTGCCGTTGCCCTTCTGTCTCAGGACACTAACATTGTTATCAATCCCTCGGACAAGGGGGGCAACACGGTGCTCATGGATACATCCCAGTATACTGAGATGTGCTTAACTCTCCTAAAGGATAAAAACACTTATGAAGTATTATCTCAGGATCCATCTTCCGCATATAAACAGGAACTTAGGGCTATTTTGGATGAAGCCAAGTTAAACTTGGTCATCTCTCAAGAAGAGTATGACTTTCTCCTCCCTCCCTTTCCTCGGATGTCTACCTTTTATTGCTTACCGAAGGTGCATAAGGGGACTTCTCCCCTTAAAGGTAGACCGATTGTTTCAGGGGTGGGGAATCTGTGTCAAAATGTTGGAATTTACATTGACCGGATTCTCACTCCCTTTGTGACTGCTCTCCCTTCATATACTCGGGATACCACGGACCTGTTAAAGAAACTTGAAGGTCTTCAATTGGAGGATGACTACATTTTATGTAGCATTGATGTTGAAGCACTATATTCTTCAATTCCCCATGACTTAGGATTGAGTGCAGTCAGTTACTTCTTACAATCGCGAGGATGTCAATACCGTGCCCACAGTCATTTTGTCCTCCGCCTTCTTGAATTTACTCTCACCAGGAACATATTCACCTTTAACAATAGACTCTACCACCAGCTCAGGGGCACTGCGGTGGGGAGTCCCTGTGCCCCATCGTATGCAAACGTGTTCCTGGGCTGGTGGGAAGAGTCGCAGGTGTTCGGTGATGAGATGAAGGAGGACACATTATCTATAGGACTGTGGGCACGGTATATTGACGATATTTTCATCTTGTGGAAGGGGAGTCATGTATCATTTTTGTCCTTTGTGTCACAATTAAATATCAATAAGATTGGCATGAAGTTTACCTGTGAATATAACTCTTCGTCCTTACCTTTCTTGGATGTTCGTATTACCAAGAATGGTGGGGGTGAATCGGAAACGACCATTTTCAGGAAACCTAATGCGACAAATTCCCTTCTTAGATGGGAGATCAGTCACCCTCTCCCTCTTATGAGGGGTATTCCGAGGGGTCAATACCTCGGGTTGCGGAGGAATTGCAGCCGTAAACGAGACTTTATTTTTCAGGCCTCTGAGTTAAGACACAGGGTTCGACAGAGAGGATACCCAGATGAGGTGTTGAAGCCAGCTTATCAAAGGGCCCTCGCCAGAACACGTTCCTCACTCTTGACACCAAAAGATGTTGTAGAATCAAACTCCAGACTCATTCGTTACATTACTACCTTCGATAACGAGGCGAGGCAGTTGAGACAGGTTCTGTCTAAGCATTGGCAGATTTTGACACTTGACCCAGATTTGAAGGAGGTTTTAGGTGAATTCCCACAAATAACATTCAGACGAGGTCAAAGCCTAAAAGACAAACTAGTGCACAGTCATTTTTCACCTTCACCCACCAATAGTACCTGGCTGTCTCAATCAGTGACAGGTTGCTACCGTTGTAGTGGCTGCATTGCGTGCAAACATATGATGTCAACCAAAAAGTTTTGCAGCAACGTCACCCATAAGGTTTATTCCATCCGACATTTCATCAACTGTCGATCACGGGGAGTGATATACAGGTTGGAATGTGAATGTAAGATGGAGTATATTGGGAAGACATCTCGCAAATTTCGGAGAAGGGTGGGTGAACATTTGGGTGACATACGCCGTCAAAAGGATACACCTGTATCCAGACTTGTTCAGCAGATACATAATGGACGGGCTAAGTTGACCTTTACGGGGATAGACCTGGTTAAACCACCCAATCGAGGCAGTGATTGGGATCGCCTACTCTTACAAAGGGAGGCAAGATGGATTTATTACCTTAAAACCACTTCTCTATCTGGTCTTAATGAGCGCCTTAACTTTGGCTGTTTCCTTTAATGGAGTCATGTTTTATTTGCCCATATGGTATTAACCGTCTGACCGCTTTTGGGTTCGAATACCAACCGTTTTTTAAATTAAAGGGGAGGGAGGCCTTGCTAGTGATCTGATGAATTAGTACAGGCAGTTTGATGTTTTCATATCCCTGCCCCCGATTGCATTTGTATTGGCTCCTCCTCCGCTTTTGACCTTTCAAACTTATATAAACTTATATCAATTGGATATGGGTTGCTATATGATTGCGAATGTACTATAAATGTCTTCGGTACTCTGGTCTGTGGATTTGGGGCCTGCTGATAATACTTGTAAGTAGCCCATAATGGGTTGTTACTAAGGACGCCACTGACAGTGACGTCAGTCTATTCTGGTGGTGATATCTAAGAGTCTAATCTCCAGGCAACGAGACTCCGCCTTCTCAAAAGTTAACGTCAGCACCTTTCCCCGATCATGTGATTCATCACGTGACCTGGGCGTGCTGACGTGATGAGAGGCGGGTCGTGAAGGAGAAAGCACGGGCACACCGCTCCTTTTAAAGACGCCACTGGTGAGTTGACATTGTTGCTATTACGCCTCCATTTTTCTCCTTGCACTCAGGGAAATGCCATCTGATGCTCCTGAAGTTCGGGACCTGCAATCCTATTAAGGTTTAACGTCCAGCCTGGTTTTTCCATTTACTTCGCTAGGACCACAGGTGGTCTTTGTTACTCAGAACTATTAACATTGGCTACATCGCCTATGTATAATGACCCTGTTCCCATTGGAAGGGGTCTTTTTGTTACTAACATAGTTGCACTTTGCTTTTGCCTTTGCAATAGCAGTTAGTGCAATTTTTGATGTGATTGTACTCCCCTGAAGAGTCTACAGTCATGGCCAAAAGTTTTGAGAATGACACAAATATTATATTTTCACATGATCTGCTGCCCTCTGGTTTTTATGTGTGTTTGTCAGATTTTTTTATCACATACAGAAATATAATTGCAATCATATTATGAGTAAAAAAAGCTTATATTGACAGTTAGAATGAGTTAATGCAGCAAGTCACTCAACCCTTCTTCTTCAGGACCTCTGCAATTCTCCCTGGCATGCTCTCAATCAACTTCTGGACCAAATCCTGACTGATAGCAGTCCACTCTTGCACAATCAATGCTTGCATTTTGTCAGAACTTGTAGGTTTTTGTTTGTCCACCCGTCTCTTGATGATTGACCACAAGTTCTCAATGGGATTAAGATCTGGGGAGTTTCCAGGCCATGGACCCAAAATCTCTATGTTTTGTTGCCTGAGCCATTTAGTTATCACCTTTGCTTTATGGCAAGGTGCTCCATCATGCTGGAAAAGGCATTGTTGATCGCCAAACTGCTCTTGGACGGTTGGGAGAAGTTGCTCTCGGAGGACATTCTGGTACCATTCTTTATTCATGGCTGTGTTTTTAGGCAAGACTGTGAGAGAGCCGATTCCCTTGGCTGAGAAGCAACCCCACACATGAATGGTTTCAGGATGCTTTACAGTTGGCATGAGACAAGACTGGTGGTAGCGCTCACCTTGTCTTCTCCGAATAAGCTGTTTTCCAGATGTCCCAAACAATCGAAAAGGGGATTCATCAGAGAAAATGACTTTACCCCAGTCCTCAGCAGTCCACTCCCTGTACCTTTTGCAGAATATCAGTCTGTCCCTGATGTTTTTTCTGGAGAGAAGTGGCTTCTTTTCTGCCCTCCTTGAGACCCGGCCTTGCTCCAAGAGTCTCCGCCTCACAGTGCGTGCAGATGCACTCACACCTGCCTTCTGCCATTCCTGAGCAAGCTCTGCACTGCTGGTAGCCCGATCCCGCAGCTGAAACACTTTTAAGAGACGGTCCTGGCGCTTGCTGGTCTTTCTTGGGCGCCCTGGAGCCTTTTTGGCAACAATGGAACCTCTCTCCTTGAAGTTCTTGATGATGCGATAGATTGTTGACTGAGGTGCAATCTTTCTAGCTGCGATACTCTTCCCTGTTAGGCCATTTTTGTGCAGTGCAATGATGACTGCACGTGTTTCTTTAGAGATAACCATGGTTAACAGAAGAGAAACAATGATGCCAAGCACCAGCCTCCTTTTAAAGTGTCCAGTGGTGTCATTCTTACTTAATCATGACAGATTGATCTCCAGCCCTGTCCTCATCAACACCCACACCTGTGTTAATGGAGCAATCACTGAAACAATGTTAGCTGGTCCTTTTAAGGCAGGGCTACAATGATGTTGAAATGTGTTTTGGGGGATAAAGTTCATTTTCTAGGCAAATATTGACTTTGCTGATCACTCTTTATAACATTCTGGAGTATATGCAAATTGCCATTATAAAAACTGAAGCAGTAGACTTTGTAAAAATTAATATTTGTATCATTCTCAAAACTTTTGGCCATGACTGTATTCTGACAGAAACGTGCCGCGTCGGGAGTGGGCACTTATTACTTGACCTGAGGGTTAGGCCCGATACTCAGGGACAGGTATCCGGACGGGGTCCCCTACCATCAAGGGTGGCCTTGTATAGATAGGTAGGGCATGTGCAGCAATTTCCTATCAAGTCTACAGGGATAGAGTAGGGATGATACCCACTCCCCTATACACATTTTTTCTGCACAGAGACCCTACAGTTATCATCTGACCGTGTACCAACCCTGAGTCCTGAGGAGTTATCATGCCCATCAGTGTTCTCTACCGGTGACTGGATGGGTAAGATTGTTCTGATTATTTGTCCTATATATGGTCCACATCGATAAAGAGTGCCTGAGAATTTATATCTGGGCAATGGATCAAGATAGGTTATGTTGATATTACACTGTATTTTTGTGTTGTCTTTATGCTTTCTATTTAGTATCATTTTAATATTTGAATTACATTAAAAATTATATTTTAATAATCTGCACCACCTGACATAGGTTATTTTTCTACTTGTGTGAGAACCGTCACATTATAGACTGCGTTACCCGTACAACCCTACCTTAGGCACAAATACAATGTATGTTCATTTTCACAGAGGTAGAAAATGTGGCAGTTTTCAGATTTGTGAAGTGTCAATCAGGGTTGACTTGACCTGTGTCCTCTTGTGAACTCTTCTCTATAGTGCCTTCTCTGTCGTGCCGACAGTGCTTACAAAAAGAAGCAGTACCTGCTTTACTCTCCTTGATGAGATTATTAATCCTGAGGAAATTCTTTTTAACCCCTTCAAGACACTGCCAGTTTTCACCTTAAGGACCAAGCTACATTTTTCAAATCTGACATGTTTTATTTTATGTGGTAATAACTCTGGAACGCTTTTACTTATCTAAGTGATTCTGAGATTGTTTTATTGTGACATATTGTACTTCATGTTAGTGGTAAATTTGAGTCAATATGTTTCACATTTATTTAAAAAATCCTAAATTTACATACAATTTGGAAAAATTCAGAATTTTTGAAATTTGAATATCTCTGCATTTAAAGCAGATTGTGATACCTCATAAAATAGTTGTTACTGTACATTTCCCAGATGTCTACTTCATGTTGGAATCATTTTGCAAACATCATTTTATTTTTCAGGAAGTTATTTAATTTCCAAAACCCACTTTTCAAGGACCAGTTCAGTTATCAAGTACTTTGTGGTGCTTACATAATAGAAACTACCCATAAATGATCCAATTTTAGAAACTACACCCATCAAGTTAATCAAAACCGATTTTACAAATTGTGTTAACCCTTTAGGTGTTCCACAAGAATGAAAGGAAAATGGAGGTGGAATTTCAAAAATTCACCTTTTTTTGCAGATTTTCTATTTTAATCTATTGTCCCTGTAACACAGCAAGGGGTTAACAGCCAAAGAAAACTCAATATTTATTACCCTGATTCTGTAGTTTACAGATACACCCCATATGTGGTGGTAAACTGCTGTCTGTAAACATGGCAGGGCGCAGAGGGAAAGGAGCGCCATATAGATTTTTTAGGGCAGATGTCGCTGGGATAATTTTAAGTTGCCATGTAACATTTGAAGACCCCCTTATGCACACCTAGAGTAGAAACTCCCAAAAAGTGACCCCATTTTGTAAACTACAAGATGAGGTGACAGTTTTATTGGTACTATTTTGTAGTACATATGATTTTTGATTGCTCAGTATTATGCTTTTTGTGAGGCAAGATAACAAAAAATTCGCTGTTGTGGCACAGTTTTTATTTATTTATTTTTTTACTGAGTTCTCCTGACAGGGTAGATAATGTGTTGCTTTTATAGAGCAGGTTGTTACAGACAAGACAATACCAAATATGTGTATTTTTTTGTTTGATGTTTCAGTTCTACTTAATAAAGCATTTTTCAAAACAAAAATTATGTTTTAGTGTCTTCATTTTTTTTAAAAGCTACATTTCTTTTATTTTTCTGCTGATCATCTTGTGTAGGGGCTCATTATTTGTGAAAAGAGTTGACGTTTTTATAGGTAGCATTTTTGGGTACATATGATTTTTTTATTACTCAATATTACACTTTATATGGCAAAGTGACCACAAAATTGGTTGTTTTGGCAGAGCTTTTTTTTTATGAAATTCACCTTAGGGGTTAGATCATGTGATATTTTTAGAACAGTTTTTTTTGGACGTGGCTATACCTAATATGTCTACTTTTTTAACGTATTTTAGTTTTACACAATAAAAGCATTTTTTAAAAAAAAAATCATGTTTACAATCTCCATTTTCCGAAAGCTATATTTTTTTTATTTTTTGGGCGATCATCTTATGTAGGGGCTAATTTTTGGTGGGAAGAGATGATGGTTTTATTAATACCATTTTGGGGTGTGTATGACTTTTTGATCGCTTGTTATAACAGTTTTTGTAATGAAAGCTGTCAAAAAATGTTTTTTTTTTGCACAGTTTTTATTTTTATTTTATTTATGGTGTTTACCTTAGGGGGTAAGTCATATAATATTTTTATAGAGGAAGTCATTACGGATGTGGAGATACCTAATATGTCTATTTTTTTACATTTATTTCAGTTTTACACAATAAAAGCTTTTTTGAAGAAAAATAAATCATGTTTTAGTGTCCCCATTTTTCGAAAGCCAAATTTTTTTATCTTTTGGGCGATTGTCTTAAATAGGGTCTCATTTGTTGCGGGAAGAGATGACGGTTTGATTGGTACTATTTTGGGGTACATATGTTGTTTTGATCGCTTAGAATTACACTTTTTATAATGTATGGTGACAAAAAAATTGCATTTTTGGTTTTGTTTTTTTTACAGTGTTCATCTCAGGGTTAGGTCATGTGATATTTTTATAGAGCAGTTTGTTACGGACGTGCCGATACCTAATATGTCTACTTTTATAAAATTTATTTTAGTTTTAGACGCTAAAACCATTTTAGAAGGAAAAAAAAAACGTTTTAACGTCTCCATTTTCTGAAAGCCACTTTTTTTTGGACAATTGTCTTAGGTAGGGTATAATTTTTTCCCGAAATAGATGATGGTTTGATTGGTACCATTTTGGGGTGTGTATGACTTTTTGATTGCTTGGAATTACACTTTTTGTAATTAAGGTGATCAAAAAATTGCATTTTTGGAACAGTTTTTTACGGCGTTCACCTGAGAGCATAGATCATATGATATTTTTATAGAGCAGGTTATTACGGACACGGTGATACCTAACATGTATACTTTATTACATTTATTTCAGTTTTACACAATAAAAGCATTTTTGAATAAAAAAAATCATGTTTTAGTTTCTCCATTTTCTGAAAGCCATATTTTTTTTAATCTTTTGGGCGATTGACTTAGGTAGGGTGTCATTTTTTGTGGTAAGAGATGACGGTTTGATTGGCACTATTTTGGGGTACTTACGTCTTTTTGATCGCTTGGAATTACACTTTTTGTGATTTAAGGTGACTTCGTGACGGACGCGGCGATACCTATTATGTGTGTTTTTTATTTTTTTTTTAAAACAAACATTTTATGGTGAGGGGACGTTTATTCTATTTTTTACTTGAAATTTTATTTTTTTATTATTAAAAAAAAAACATTTTTTTCACTTTTATTCACTTTTTACTTTGTCCCACTATGGGACTTCAAATTTTCAGGGTTTGATCCCTGTTTCAATTCAGTACAATATATTTTGTATTGTACTGAATTGAACTGTCAGCGTCTCACTGTGTGAGATGCTGACAGGTTGCCTAGGAGACCCAGCCCTCAAGCTGGATCCCCTATGCTTCCGTACATGTCAGCTCCGATACCTGTGTGAGGCGTCGGAGTTGCCATGGCAACCATTGGCCCCCTGCCAGCGCAGCGCGGGGGGGCCGATGGGGTCAGAGGGAGCTCCCTCCCTCTCTCAGACACCTCACATGCCACGGTTAGCGCTGACCGTGGCATGTGAGGGGTTAATCCATCGGCATCACCGCACACAACGATGCCGGTGGATGCAGCAGGGCCCTGGCTATTGGCAAGAGCCGGGCCCATGCTGCTGATCGGGTGGGTGCAGCACCTGCAGCCGCCCAATCCTATCAGATACATGCTCATGAGGATGTGGCAAGAAGCCGCATTCCCTCACGTAAATGTAGGTTAAAATGCATGAAGGGGTTATACACTCTACAATACTGATGTGCCATATGTAGAGGAGTGACATACAATCCATTGTTTGTTTAATGTCTTACACTTGAAATAAAAACTTTGTAGGTGAATAATATGAAAGTAACTGATCAAACTAAAGAAGCTGATACAATGTGGACTGGTGGACATTTGGTCACTCAATAATGAGTATGAGTTCTGGATAAAATAATAAACACATTACCAGTGGACACTCATGACCCAGTATATTGACTCTGGGTTTCTGAGGCATCGAAAATAAATGAAGAAAAAAAAATGGACCAATTTGACAGTGCTGTCCCCAGGACTTCAGGACTTAAGTAAATATGTATAACAAGTTTCTTTATTCCAGCAACATGTTTCAAGGGCACATCACCCCCTTAATAAGGCTTACTGAGGCATGCCTTTTATTGCCAAGTAGAAATGAGTGAATCGATTCATTACAATAGAAACTTACCCTAGAATTTTTTTTTAAATTATGATTTATAAGAATTTCTTGGGATTCTATTTGTGAGTAGCAGAGGGAGCTGGGGAGAGGGGGAGAGATCTTTCTAGGCATTCAAAGTAGAGATGAGCGAAGCAATTCGTTGATTTGTATCGAATCTTGGAAATTTTCAACTGCAAAGCGAATCCGAATATTAGGTGATTCGCTTCGGCTTTGTACGCATTTGCTACCTAGTTGTCCTATAAATTATACGCTATTGCTACGCGTAAGTTACTCTACGCTGTTGCGCACAAATTCAATTCATTAGCAAACTTTTACTGTTAGTTCGTTTATCGTGCGCAAAAGCCCGGGAAGAAAGTGGTCACCTGACCTAGTGGGCAGGGCTTGCTCTGATTGGCTCAGGTTCGGTAAGCCAGTGATGCATCACTTCTGCTGCGACTGCTGAGATGAGCAGAAGCACTGTGTGTGAAATTCTGAGACTCTGAAATCTGTTTTGTTAAAATTGGGGTGTAATTGCTCTGGGAATCCATATTACACATATCAGGGATACTGCAGGGCAAGCGCAGGGCCAGTGCAGGGCTAGTAATTAATCAGGCAGGGAGAGAGAGACAGGGAGAGATAGGGAGAGACAGGGAGATACAGGGACAAAGACCAGCTGCAGGGCTACAGAGTGAATTGAAAAATGTCTGGAATGGATAAGCAAAAGGGGTCCAGTCCCAGCTAGACTTTGAGCTTTAAAAAAAAGGAGAAGGTGGGACAGGGCAGCAGTGCCAAAGTGCCAGTAGCTGCAGCATCTACTAGTAGTATTCGCAATACTTGGCTGTTGTTCCACCAGGCTAACCCACCGAGGCACAAAATTGTAGTGGAGGAGAAAGTGGATGAGGTAGTGGAGTGGATGGCACGCTCATCTCCGTCTCAGCCGGATGATCTGCTGTCATCTGCTGATACAGTTCCATATGTAGCCAGGGGTCAGACTCAGAGCGTTCCTCCTGCTCCACCATTCCTCTCCAGCAAAGCCCTTTATTTCATAGGCAATTTGTACGCTCATGCATACGTGTTCAAAGAGGTTGCGTACCTTTTTTACCTAAACGTTTGTTATTAGTGCGTGAATGTTCGCTAAAAGCCATATAATTACGTATATTTTGTACGCAAATTCAACTAATCTATTCGTCGAATATACGAATCTTAGGAAAAGTTCGACAAATGTTCGGCAAATAAAATTTTGCTTATTCACTCATCTCTAATTCAAAGTACTTTCAATTTGTGTAAAAATCAATTTGCACCCAAATCAAATTTCTTTCTTCCTAAAACAAATGTTGGGAAATTTAGGAAAAATTGTTTTTATCAAAGGTCTCTGGTGGTATCTGCGATTCACTCTGACTAAGAGTGACCTATCTGTAAAAATGTAACCAGTATATTTATTTTATTCTTTCTAATTATATCCTTGGCTTAGGTTCTTTATCTTTCTGTTTTTCCCATATTTTCCCCATATATTCATTAAAACTCACCAATTGTTTTAAAATTGTTTCAGACTCTTGTGTTAGTCTATGGAATTTTCATTTTGTATTTGTTTTTGTACTTAGTGCCGTAAGGACAATACAGGATATAGGATAAAAAAGTTCTGGTGGCAAATTTCTCAAACTTGGGTATGTTACATAATATAGTCCAACCCATAATATGCCCATTTACTGACCTGCGCCACATGGCTGTCACAAATGTAGGTAAAAAATGGAACCAGAAAATATTACATTTGGTGCAAGTTATTAAGGGCTGCTGATTGGTCTTCTTATCACCTGATGTCTTATTAAGCAAATAATGTATAAAAAATGATACAACATTAGTTACATGTATTCAATTTTGAATGTGCTTTTCTCATTTGCAGATACTCCTACTGTAAAGATTCTGCCCTCTACTCCTCTTCCTCAAGAAGGACAACAACTAATTTTAACATGCGAATCTAAAGGAAAACCTCTGTAAGTCTTGTTTTATTTTAGCAAAGTCCAGTAAAAACTGTATTAAAATTGTATTACATGCACAAAAAAGTTAATATGGCTTTATGCAAATATTCAAAAAGGATCTGCTTTTTCATCCAAAATATTCACACTTTTGTCCATGGTGTGTGCCTGGTATTGGTGCTCAATCTCATTCAAGGGAAATGTGGTTGACCTGCAATACCGGACCTAACACAACCCAGTGACACATTAGGAAATATGAGGTTTCCTGGTATCTAGAAAGCCCTCTCCTCTGATTAGTTCAGGAAAAATCCAAATTCCAGTTAAAACAAATACAATACTTTAAAAGATAACTACAACTTTACATGTGTGCTGTTTGTAGATAAGTAAAACATCACTTCTAATCATTAAATGACTTCTATTTTCTAGCATTTTACCAAACAACAGGCTCCATTGATGATTATCAGTCTTTTATGAGTTCATCTGGGTTGGACTGGCTCAGTAGAGCTCCAGAGGATCCTCTGGTGGGCCAGGCTCTGATGCCATAATGGGTACCAAAGATTCTTCTTATTTGGCTAACTTTAGAGTGAATAACTTGCCAATAAGGTCTATGTCTATGACTAAAAACTAGAGATGAGCGAATCATTCAAAAAATTATTCGCCGAACATTCGCCGAACTTTTCCTAAAATTTGTATATTCGACGAATAGATTCATTGTATTTGCGTACAAAATATACGTTATTATGTGCTATTAGTGAACATTCGCTCACTAATAACGAACGTTTATTTACAAAATGTACGCAACTTCTTAGAAGACGTACGCATGAGCGTACAAATAGCTTACGAATCTCAGCATACTATTGTCTAAGCGATTACGTAATACGCAGGCACGTACGAGGAGAGGCCACGGCGTGCACTCCTCAGAGGCAGAGCGAATATTCGAGACATATATATATGGTAAAGTGCAAATACATTATTATAGGTATAATATAAAAATTTTAAATATCACCTACCTAATATGCTCACGGACATGTTTAAGTCTCTTTTCTTCTGACGCTTGTCATAGGACTGGAGCAGAGTCCCAAACTCAGTCGCAATTTGTAATCCACATAGGTAAAATTGTAATCCAAATGGGTAAAAAAAAAGCAGCAAAGGTTCCTTAAAAAACCCTCTTTCAAGGTGCTCCCCAAATAACCTGAAAAGGGGGAAAAAGGGATGAGGCGCACGAATGCGCAACTTAATTCCCTGAGTTGCCTCGTCATCCTCCCGCGCTGGAGAAAGGGGCGGAACTACCAGGGAGGAGTCTGCATTGCTGAATTGAATTCATACGCAACAGCGTATAGAGTAACTACCTGGGAAAAGTCTGCATCGCTGAATTGAATTCGTACACGACAGCGTATAGAGTAACTAAATTATACGTAGAATAGCGTATAATTTATAGGACACACTACGTAGCGAATGCGTACAAAAGTGAAGCGAATCACCTAATATTCGGATTCGATTCGTAGCTGAAAAATCCCAAGATTCGATACGAATCTATGAAGCGGCGAATAGATTCGCTCATCTCTACTCAAAACCTATTAAACGTTATTGATAATATAGGGGTTGGACCTCGAGAATAATTTCCTTTGGTGGGCCCAAGGAACCCTAGTCCAAAACTGGAACTAGTGGGTGGAGATTAGTTGCAATGATGTCTTTAATAGAGTACACATGGAAAGTA
The DNA here is from genome assembly GCA_900303285.1 of Rhinella marina. Lineage (NCBI taxonomy): Eukaryota > Metazoa > Chordata > Amphibia > Anura > Bufonidae > Rhinella > Rhinella marina. Next base: position 75,528 of record ONZH01026372.1, on the reverse strand, counting down.
GAGGATATTCTATTATTTTGTCAGTATAAAGTAGTATGTACAAAGAAGAACGGGCACCATGGAAGACATTGTAGATAAGTACTAAGCAGTGTAGTTGTGAAAACATTTACTATTAGATTCTACAACATGTCTGTGCTTCTCACTTTCACTTTATAGCTCAACCCCCTTCCCCTCTTAATATATATATTTTATAAACAGAGATAAGTATAGTACTAATCTGTAAACCAAACTAGATGACCAGAAAGTCACAGGGATGCTTACTAACCCCAGAAATACCAAATGAAAAAACCTTATTATGCAGATTATGAAGAAATTTGGTAAAGTACAACTAAATATTTACTTTTTCTGTTGTGAGCAGGGCCGGCCTTAGGGTAGATGGCGCCCTGTGCGAAACTTTCTCTCGGCGCCCCCCCCCCCCGAGTGACTAACGTCATACAGTATAGAGCTATAAATACAGTGCAGAGATATATAGAGTGATATAGGTAGGTAGAGTAACACAGTATATATATATATATATGTATTTATAGCTCTCTATACTGTTCTATATCACACTATATATCTCTGCACTGTATTTATAGCTTTCTATATTGAAATGTAACCTAATATAGCGCACATACCTCTTACATCCAGTGACGTCTCCTCTAATATAGATCTTCTCTTTCCTCATCTTCTCCTTTCAGACCAGACGCCATTTTTCAGCCATTTCTCATCTCTGCAGTTTGACAAAAAAAAAAATCTTAGTTTACACAGTGTCCTAAAATAACTGCGCCCAGCAAATAGTGTTCCGTAATAGTGCGCCCAGTAATATAGTAAACATAACGCTCCCCAGAAATAACTGCGCTGATACTGTGCCAGGGTGCCCCCACAGTAATAGTGCCCCCCACAAGTCCCAACTAATAATTCTCTGCCAGAGTGCACTTGTTAGTAATAGTGCCCCCAACAGTACTAATGTCCCCACTGTGCCCCAGAAGTAATAATGCTTCCAATGTGCCAGTAAGAAATGCCCCCCAATAATGTGCCAGAAGTTCCCCCCATTGATTCCCCCCCAAAATCATGTGCCAGTAAAAAGTGTCCCACCCCCATAGATGCCCCCCAAATTATGTGCCAGTAAGAAATGCCTCAGTGCCCCCATGTGCCAGTAAGAAATGCCCCAGTGCCCCCATGTGCCAGAAAAATGCCCCCAGTGCCCCCATGTGCCAGTAAAAATGCCCCCAGTGCCCCCATGTGCCAGTAACAATGCCCCCAGTGCCAGTAACAATGCCCCCAGTGCCAGTAAAATGCCCCCAGTGCCCCATGTGCCAGTAAAAATGCCCCCAGTGCCAGTAAAAATGCCCCCAGTGCCAGTAAAAATGCCCCCAGTGCCCCGCATGTGCCAGTAACAATGCCCACAATACCCCCATGTGCCAGTAAAATGCCACTGTGCCAGTAAAATGCTCCCATGTGCCAATAAAAATGCCCCCAGTGCCCCCTTGTGCCAGTAAAAATGCCCCCAGTGCCAGTAAAATGCCCCCAGTGCCCCCATGTGCCAGTAAAAATGCCCCATGTGCCAGTAAAAATGCCCCAGTGCCAGTAAAATGCTCCCATGTGCCAATAAAAATGCCCCCAGTGCCCTCCTTGTGCCAGTAAAATGCCCCCAGTGCCCCCATGTGCCAGTAAAATGCCACTATGTGCCAGTAAAAATGTTTCAGTGAACAGTCAAACAGTCTGTGAATTATAGAAGAACAAATTTCTTAAAATTTCTGTATGACCTGATTCGTCCGAATCGGCGAAGAAATTAGATTCAGATACGAATTGATTCTACCCGAATTGAAAGTGCTTTAAATGCCTGGAAAACCTTTCTGTCTCTCTCTCATTCTCCTTATTTCTATCAGAATTTGATGAAAGTTTGGGTTCAATTTTGATTCTAAAGAATCAATTCAGTTATCTCTACTGTCAATCATTGAGTCACATCATCCATAAAACTATATATCAATCTGCTCAGTTCCTCCTGCTCTAGGAGATGATGGTGGATTCAGCAGATTTTTCATGCTAATGGGTCCCTTTTATATCACAAACTACTTCTGCCATAAAAAAGGTTAATTTGAATATAACTAGTGCATATTTTCTGTATAAAAGATACATTTCTAGTAATATCTACTATTTTTTAAACTGTTCTATACAAAATTCTAAAAGAAAAAAAAAGACAACTTCAGACATCTGGGAAATTAAGCTCTGACTGTCATGTTTCTACTCTGCTGTACAAAATGTGCGTAATTGCCCTTCCTCTAGGATGTTTTTTGAGGCAATTCAGAAAATGTTGACATTTCACTTATTTTGAAATATTAATGCAACTTTTTTTATAATTATGTTCAGCCTCTAAGGCTTAACTTCTGATTAAGAGCAAATTTAAAAGGATGGTCCCAATTGATATATGTTTTAATGCAGATTTAAAATAATTAGATTTTGACTGAGGAAGCTGAATACAAATCAGCAACAGAATAGACTATATCGCAGTGTGAGGAAGCCTGGGAGCACAGGAGTTTTCCTGTAGATCCAGCAGCCAATCTGAAAAATAAAAATGTATTCTGACAGTTAATAATAATAATTGTCTGTGTTCTGCATCGCCATGCACCATTTTTCTACCTTGAAATTGCTATTTATTTTCTTAGGACAAACTTGTGCCTATGCAATTGTATTGTCAGGTTATAATTGTCTAAAATACTGTACATTTTTACATAACAAAAATTGCGGAAAAAACACATATTGAAGAAAATAAATGTTCTCTAATAAAAATATAAACTGCTATATTCTCTACTGGACTGAGGAGTTCAATACAACAGTTATAGGTATTCTTAAAGTTGGCTGGTATAAATGCCTGGATCATGTACGCAGCATCAGACTGAAGTCATTTAGGCCCACCAAAGGAAATTATTCTGAGAGCCCACCCTCTGTGTATATAGAACATTAAGGGCTCTGTTTTTCTAGGGGTCCAATATTGCCACAGTTTGGTCCAACTGATACTCTGATAGACCAGTCCAACCCTGCATGTACATATAGATGTCTCTTCACCCCTATCTTTCTGCAAATATCATGAAGGACTCCTATTACTCATGATATATTTCAATTCATTAATTTGATAAGCTAACAAAGTCCTTTAGAGTCTGCAGTTCACATCACAATGACTAGTTGGTCACATATAAACTTATCGTTAGATGTCCCAAGACATGTAGTGTTGACCATTTATAAAAAGAAAATAATGATACTGTGTCACAAGATCTCTATCCCAAACTTACTTATTGATGGTCACCCAGTGTTGTAAATTGTGGATTGTCATGGATTTTGCTAGCATCTCAAGATATTATATTGTTATGGTTATAACTACTTTAAGAGTCCTTAAAGTAGTTATGCCATGATTCATGTAATAAATTAAAACATAGGTGTGCTGTCCACATCTTTTGAGGCTCTTTTGAAGTGAATGAGTCTGCATCCGTCCCACAAAAAATACGGATTGGATGTGGACCAAAAATGTGTTTGTGTGCATGAGTCCTAAAGCATATCTGCAGTATTTTTTTTTTTATTTTTTTGTAGAGCACTACATACATGATGCATAGACCACACACCTTATCTTAGTAACCATATTAACCATGTATAGGGTGAGTCAAAATTCTCAGTATACCCTGTTATTTCAGAAATGATAGAGAACATGAAATATCTGAATTCCCAAGGGAAAAATTTGCCCTTGATCCAATATGGTGGGTTTCAAGATAGCATCCATGTTCCGACAGATATGTCCTCTCACTCATTATTTGCTGGGGTATTCAGATATTTCATTTTTTGACGGTTTTCTTCAGGTTCCCTGGCCTTTTCCTACATTCCAAAAATAGGTCAATTGGCTTTTTAAGAAATTGCTTTAATACTGTATATGTACGTGTGAGAATTGTATCATTTGTGATGGTTAACTGTGTCAGTGATTGTAATCTGTGTACTGCTCTGCAAAATATGGCAACATTATAAAAGAAACATGAAATAACATAGAAATAGGGTTACCTCCAGTGAAATTAATGAAAACTCAAAAGGAAGTGTTGGGTTCTTCCCCTCTGCTATTCATTTTTTCTAAGGAACCAACGACACAAGGATGTGGCTGTGGAAGTAAACATAACATTTTCCATAGCTTCCATGTCTCAGTTTGTAGATAAAGCCCCCAACTTCATTAGAAAAAAAAGAATATCTTTCGAGCACAAACTGCTGTTCTCACAAGTGAAGACAGGAACATGCAAAGTTTTGTGATTTGGGAGGAAACATACTTAAAGCTATGATATGATTATTAGTATTGTAGAAAGTGATTTTTTTTCCTAATGCAAATAATCACAATATTAAAAAAATCAGAATTCACAAGTAGCAGGTGACAGCTTATGTCACCATCAAGATCCTTTCTTTGGTGTTGAATATTGAATCACATCAAAGTATTTTCATATTCAGTGCTACATAGTCCTCACTCGGAAAGTTTTAGCACCTCCATATTTTATTTATTACGTGTTTTTACAGTGTATTTGCTGCTATAAGAACACAAAGTTCTAGGCTCCTGCAAGTTCTGCCAAGCATTTCTGGAACGATAACAGTGTTAGCATTAAATTGCTTTACTACAGACCATTCCTTGAAAGACGACTGAATTGTTTGTGTCTTTGTTAGGAAAAACGTGTTCTATATTGTGCACACCAGGCTCATGAGGAATATGTGTATAGTCAATCATTTTCAATTAAATATTGTAAAATGTCAAATAAGAAACCCTAATGAGCTAAGGATTTAAGATTATGTAGCCAGCAAGGGAAATACTTGATGATTTTTTCTGCTTATAGTTAAAAGTCCAATTCTATTTAAGAATAATGTAAATGTTGCCTTTGAAAAGATGTTGATTACTGTATTGCTTTCCAATTGTTAGACTATGTCATAACCCAAATATCTGTCTATTGACAGCACCCTCCAAAATTGTGAAAAAAAGTAAAGTTCTTTTATTACCTAAAATGGTTGCAATTAGGGGAGAGTGAGATCTGTCTCCGTACAGCATGCTCTTCTCGGAGGCAAAATTCATTTAGTCTAAAGTCACGTGAGACTTCGGTGAAAATCTTTGGCCCTCAATTCTATGACTTTTAAAACATTTTAAAACAGGTATCCAAAGTCGAATCGACTTCTAAATTTTGGATCCAAGGTGCGATTTGCTCACCCCTAGTTGCAATATTTCAGCTCAGCATTACAGCCTTTCTCAAGCAAGAAGGACCTTGCTTGAGGTTCTTGGATAACACTAACATAATCCTGTCAGTGTTATACAATACATTTCAAAACTGTAAGGGTTACATAGCATCATAAATCAGTATAATCCTATGCAATCCCGGCGGTGCTAGGGAGGTCAGGACGAGAACTGTTGCATTCTCATGCTGCCAGTCAAGTTTGGAACTCACTCATCTGAAAGGGTACTTAATCATAACATCTTAGCCACCATTTAAACTACATGGTGCCTAACCACCCATGATAGTGTGCAGTGAAAAATTTAGAAGGAGAAGCAGTGCAGATCAAAGCATTATGACCCCTTCATGTTTCCAGTTGCTATGGCCTAGAAGTCAAATCACCATTTATAATCCTAGAGATATGCTGCTACTTGCTGTAATGAATCTAAAAAGTCTAAAAAGAAAATCACCCTTGCTAAAACTGTTTGTGTCTTCCACTGCATCTGTTTACATTCCTGAATGGTGACATGCAATGTGCTGTTTTGCCACAACAGGAATGTCAACATTTTCTAGTAATGCAAACAGAGATACAGTAGCAATGGTGATGAGGGAAACTTCTTGAGGATTTTTATTGTTTCATCATTTTGAGAATATTTGTGCCCAGAATACCGCATTAAGTCATGTGGCGGGTTTATGGTGGAGTTGAAGTGGTTTTAAAAAAGGCAAAATGTGTAGAGCATGTTGATGTATATGTTAAATTAGTGGTTTATGCATTACACTCTCTGCAATGTCCTGTTGTCTCAGTCTAACTGTATTTTTCCTTTTTTTAAATGATTACTCATCATAGCTGCGAATAGTATCTTCCCCTGAGAAGTGTTCCCATTATGCGTACTTAGTCAATTACATAACCACAGACAATGATCAGAATGGGATTGAGAGTCAAACATTTCTGTAATTACTGATGGATTCCTTGATTTAGCTAGAAATGTAAAAAATGCCATAATGTATCAGCCTTTTTACATTTCTTTAACCTCTTGCTGACAGCCCATTGCCTATATAGGTCCAGGAGGTTGGCACACATTTTAAAATTTCCCTGTAAAGAGAACAGATGCACACTAATCATGTAGCTGCTGGAGCTGGGAGCCACTCTCAGTGACAGCAAAGCTACCTGTGATGGCAAGGATGGTTTTTCACCATTCCTGCCTTCTATATTGCTCTATAAGCATTTCTCAAGGAGTGCTATGCATAGACATCAGGAAGCAGCAATGCTGCTTTCTGCTCTAGTCCAAGGGGAGAAGAGTCTGTAAGAGCTGTTGGGTCTTAGCAGTGCCAGATCAGCTCTGCATTCAGGTTGTACAGCCTTGTACAACCTCTCTGAGGGCTGTATTCCCCCTGTAACTGTGGCTACTATGTCAGCCCTGGCTAGAGGAGAAATCAGAAGCAGGGGCGGATTGGCCATAGACCCTACAGGAAAATTTCCCGGTGGGCTGATGCCCAGGGGGTCACTCAAGCCCTCTTGATGGCCGCAGGCCAGGTACATAATGATCTGATGTTCAACAACCACAGGTGCACTCCTGAACTCAATTGTGGTACAGTTGAATACAGTGGTTGGGATGGCAGTATATTGTGCTGCCATGTGGTATTGGTTCTGTTGGGGTGGTATTCTGTGCTGCACTATAGGTCTACTTGTGTTGGCCCTGCCAACTTGTTTTGTCCCATCTTCTGTCAATTTGGACCCACCTACAACATGATGCCACTTTTAGGTTTTTTCCAGGGCCACTCTAAGTTTCCAATCCGCCCCTGATCAGAAGTAACTTTATTAAAAATAACGTTAAATATCCTCTGAATGTCTTGTATGATCTAATGGCCGCCCAAAGTGTAAAATAAAATAAAAAATAAAGATAAAAAGTTATGGCTTTCAAAGATGCATCTAAGAAAAAAAGAAAATGTGCTTGGTCAGAAAGAGGTGTAAATGGTCTTAAACTGGTTAACAATCTACTGCAAAAAGATTCCTACAATTTACTTTGTGCAAGATCATGTTATCACACCAAGGTACCAGTTTTTTTGTCAATTTTTCTTTCTGTATACCTTATTAATCTCCTATGACTTTTTAGATCTAACAGGTCCTCCAACATCACAGAATCATTGTGTATATCATCTCAAAATCATTACTCTGATTCAGAGCTACCTATATTGATTGTAAAGGCATTTTATGTTATGGCACATACTTTATTGATTCTAATTCAGAATTAGGATTTTGACAGGTGGACAATCTACTTGAATCATCTGACTTTACTTTTGACAAACCGGAAAAAGCAATTGCAACCATAGAAAATCAGAGCTGCCAGATTTGGAACAGAAAATTTGAAGTGCAATATCTGAACGGCCCATGATCAACTAGTTGTATCATAAACTTTTGGCTATGACTAACTACTGGTTGGAAACATCCAATAGGATGGATCATAGTTGACAAGAAAGAATTTAGCCAGTTAATGTCAACATTTTCAAAAAATTGTCTAAATTGACATGTCAACCTATATTTGACCCATGTCAGGCCTATTCTAAGGAGATCTCATAAAGGATATGAACTCCTAGAAGTGAAAGCAAACAGTTCATAGAGGTTTAGGTACACTGTAATGTGCTACTGGAAAATGTGGAAAAATATATATATTTAAAAGAAGTGGCTAGCAAATTACTTGGCATATTATCAACCATAGATGCATTTTCTTGGCACAATCATAAGATCCAAGGACCCAGCAGAAGGCAACACCATTTGGACCTCATTTGCAGCCAATCACTTACCACTAAGGTCTATTGTATAACCCTATGGGACTTTATTCAGGTATCCTACTTTAGCAATGATTACAAATTTTATGATGGACTAAAAAGTGGACGTGTATGCCCTATGTAAATGGAGGGTGGGCTCTTTAGAATTGTTTGCTCTGGTGTCCACAAGGATTCCTATTCCCATTCTCTGTTTATGGCTGTATCCTTAAACGGGTCTCTCAAGGCTTGAATATTAATGATGTACCCTTAGAACATTTAATAAAAATTAAATTAGTAGGAGTAGGAGATTAGGTAATGTAAGAGGTCATGGCTCTCCAGCACTCTCTTTATTGTTTACCACACATGGCTCTGTACATTTTGTAGTTGATGTGTCTTGTATTTCAGTTCAATATAATTTACCTATAGATATGTCCACCCTAACTTTAGCTCAAATTTGGTTGACTCCAACTTCTCATGAAATTAAGTCAATACAGGCTGTAGCTCACAACACAACCTCTGGGTGATGACACATACTGTACTTATATTGGCTAGAACTCTCTTATTAGACTATAACACAGTCATGTTGTTTTTAAAAGCTGGTGATCTCATGACACACATATCAGGACATATCCCACCAAGTGGAAAGGGATGGAAGGACACATCTGCAAATGTAACTGAGCAGCAATGAGCTGCAGTACTAGATGCATCCACTATGAAATGTATAGACCTCTACATTGTAAATGCTGCTTGCTGGAATAATGCCTTTCAATTAGCTGATCATCAGTGGTGTTGGGAGTCAATGGTACATACTGTGCAGTGCCTGGTGTAAAAGCTACACTTTCCATAACACAAATCTCAGTACAGACATTGAGCCACAAACTAATGATGACAGATTTCAGCTCTGAAGACTCTAAAATTATGAATGCATATCTGGACTATGATACAGGCTATAACTCGAGTTCAGCACAGCCTAGGTAAATGAAGGTAGATATATGTTTTCAGCTGCTGTATCTGAAATCTCCTTCCTAGCAAATTCAAAGTTACTCTTGATATTATAAAATAAGAGACCAAAAAACACAGAATAATGGAAAGCTATATAAAGAAACACTCGTATTTCTTAGAAATGAATCTAAGATCTTGGGGACATAATTATCATACAGAAAAATCTTTAGCAAAGTCTTGTCGATGCTCTGAAGTGACTATATTTGTTAAAACGCCACATCAATGTACTGTATCTGTCAAATGTTGTCAATAGGTGATGTGATACAGAGAACGATTTTCACAGCAGGTTGTGCTATTGACTAAGCTGGTAAATATATGATATGGTCTGGTACATTGCAGCATGGTGTGTTGTCAATAAGAAAGGTCACATTCCCATGGTTTTTCTTTGAAAGCCATTTTCACCTTCTCTTCAATAGTTGTGTACAGTAAGTTTTTGGATCCTGCTTTTGCACGTCTATTCCAAAACCATCACAGTGTGATTGATACATAATGCTCTGAAAATGAAGTAGAACTGATGGAACAGAAATGGATATTGTACTCCAGCTAGGTTGGACCTATAGGTTCAGTAATATGTTTGTATTAGGACATCTCAGCTTGACCTCTTTTCTGAGGCATCTGCTAAGTGGAGACAAATTGAGGAGAAACTCACAATACGTTTGAATGTGAAGCTTTTTTGGGGACCATTTTCAGTATCATTAGGTATAAATGGCAGCACAACTTTTGACATCTTAAATGGGTTATCCCAGGATTACTCTAAAAATGTAAAATCAGACATCATATAGTACATGACAATCTCTTTCTAAAAAACTTAGCCCCCTGTACCTCATATGGATCCAAAGAGCTCCCAATGCATTGCTCCAGTTGCTCTGCAAAAATTAGTTTCAAGTAGGCAGGTCAGGGTGTGTCCTTTTTGCTGCAGCAGTAGCTCTCTCAGAGCTTCCAACAGTAGAAGTAGATAATAGGTGGTGGCAGTTGAAGTATGGAACCAAGCATGTGCAACCACCTCAGGGCTCATGCACATGGCCATAAGAGCTCATGCACAGGAACTTATTTTCTTTCCATGTCATTTTCGTTTTTTTTTTTTCGGACCGTATGCAGAACCATTCATTTCAATGGGTCCGCCAAAAACCGTAAGGTACTTTGTGTGCATTCCGTTTCCGTATGTCTGTATTTCAGTTCTGCAAAAAAAAAAGAACAGTCCTATTATTGTCCATATTATGAACAAGGATAGGACTATTTTATTATGGGACAGCTGTTCTGTTCCGCAAAATATGGAATGCACACGGACATCATCCGTATTTTTTGCGGACTGCAAAATATATACGGTCATGTGCTTGAGCTCTAAGTGTTATGCGGTCTGCAAATCACAGATCCAAAAAACACGGATCCAAAAAACACGGATACTAGCCGAGTGCATGCCCCTTTTTTTTTTCTCCTGCAGAAATATCCGCAAAATGGACACAAAAAAGGACATGTTCTATTTTTTTGCAGGGCTGTGGACTGGACTGATGGATGCAGGCAGCACATGGTGTGTTGTCTGGATCTTTTGTAGCCCCATTGAGACGAATAGGTCTGCATCTGAATAACAATTAATAGCAGGTGGCACTTTTCAGGTGGACAGAAAAATAAGAATAACAATTAACAGCAGGTGGCACCATACAATTATGTTTTATTGAATATCTCAGCGGCTATACAACATTTTTAATCATATGCAATTATAACAGTATGTTGTTATAATATATTTTATTGTATTAATATTACTATTATTTTTATTTACCATCATAGTTCTATTTATGAAATGTAGAAAGTAGAAAGTACAGTAAACTGTCTCCTACAGAGAAAGCATTCTTTATAAGACCTCATTCGTACTTACATATTGAAATAGTGTGTTAAAGCAGATTGTTTTGTCTGCTTTTAGCTTCCTATTTATATTGGTAGAAGCTTTATGAGTTGTTGTTTTGTTTTTATTTTTTATTTTTGCATTTCTATCCATATTTGTTACAGTGCTGTTAACAGTCATGGAATAGATACAGATGTCACTAATTGTACAGTAAAATACAGATCTACATGGAAGACTAACAACTTTAGATGTGAATGTTGAAAAAAATACTTTGAATTAAAATAAACCTTGCTCATACAGTATAAAAAGCAATTGTAAACTATGCAATTTACTCTTTGACAGCACTTTAGGAAGGCAAAGTAGAGTACTGAAGCAAGTTAGCACAACGCCTAATAAAGAGTTAATCGTTTAGTAGAAGGGGGGTCAGTTAGCACCTCATATCTGTGTTGGCGACACATAATGGAAACGCTAAAATATAGTGATATTATGTAAGTGCCAAAGGGCTGGCTAACACCTGCTGTCGTTGTGTGCAAAATCTATAATTAATTAAAATGAATACGATAATTAACTGTTACCTTGTGGTTTTCATGGCTATTGCCTATGTAATATTTATTCTGCATCAGTGACTGTAACAAGCTGATAAGACAGTTAAAGATATGCTGTCCCAAGGCAACTTTACAATGCTCTCATTAATTGCCATCTATTACAAAGGTAAGTCTTATACTATAAGGCAGGGGTGGACAACCTGCGGGGGGGGGGGGGGCACATGCAGCCTCCAACCATCTGGTGACAAACATGTATGTCTATGTCTTGTGGCTGCTCCCATTAGATTTCAATACTGGAGGTGTGATCAGACATTTATAGTATATACTGTATGTACAATATGCCATAAATGCAGTATTTCAGTTGTTAATGCCCCTTTAACATTTATTTTTAGCCCTTGGGATTCTTTCAGTTTGCAATGTGGCCCCCAACCAGAAAAGATTGTGCAATCCAGCTATAAGGGATGCAAAGCCAGCAGTCATACATATGGACCCTAGTATCTAATGGGACACTAAAGCCCCCCTCCACGTAAATAAATATATAAAAACAATACATGATACTGTAGGTGGAGACCCTGTTAAAGATTTTGCATTTAGGTCCAGAAGCTTCAATGTAATTTTGGTGTTAGGGTACTTTCACATTTGCGTTTTGGAATTCCGATATTGAGTTCCGTCATAGGGGCTCAATACCGGAATAAAACACTTCAGTTTTGTCCCCATTCATTGTCAATGGGGACAAAACTGAACTGAAGACAACGGAATGCTCCTGAAAGCATTCCGTTCAGTCTTCAGACCGGAGAGCAAACCGCAACATGCTGCAGTTTGCTCTTTGTACTGTTTATCCACACCAAGACGGATCCGGAATGACCCCCAATGGAAGTCAATGGGGACGGATCTGTTTGGTGTCACACAATCAGTAAACGGATCCGTCCTCCATTGACTTTCAATGGAGTTCATGACAGATCCGTCCACAGCGCACCACACACAGACACATACACACAGGCATGCACACAGACATACACACAGACATACACACAGACATACACATACACAGACATACTTACATGCTCCCAGCAGCTCCGCACATCACAGGAGGAGGAGTACTGCGCGTACATAGGAAGATTCTCCCTCCAGCAGAGGGCGATGCGGTTAATCTTCCTATGTGCGCGCCGTCCTCCTCCTCCTGTGATGTGCGGAACTGCTGGGAGCATGTAAGTATGTCTGTGTATGTGTATGTCTATGTGTGTGTACAGTATGTGTATGTGACACGTGTGGGGCCGGCTCCTCGCGCGTACCAGCAGCAGCATGGATCCTCTCTGTGGTGCAATTAGTGTATGGTGTACTGTACATTTCATAGACATAGACAAGTTTAATTATCAAAGTTTGTTTTTTAGTTTGTTCTTTATAGGCTTCTACTTGCCATGATGGATCTCTAACAAACTACATATACCATTCATGATCCAACATAAAATACTGGGGGATTGTTAAGTCCAGTCAACAGGGTTCTGGAAAGTTCTAATAAAGTAATGTGTTTTGATGTAGTGTGTATTGCTTCTTTCTGCCTCTCATGTCACCTGCATTTCATTCTGGCTCTTATCTCCCTACCAGTGTTGCCTAAAAGACAAATGGATTGTTGTCCATAGCAACCAGTCACAGCACAGCTTTCATTATTGTCCATAGCAACCAATCAGCACAGCTTTTATTTTACAAACAGCACTTCCCAATATGACCTCCCCCACCCCCGCATGTTGTCAAAAAATAAGGTCCTTTGTGGTACAGAGTGGTAATCTTCCTACATGTGTTGTCTAAAAGACAAACTGTTTGTTGCCAATAACAACCAATGATGCAGCATGCATTTTATATAAATGCATTTTATATACGAATGTAACTGCTAAGGCACTGCTGATAAACTGTTTGTTGCTCATAGCAACTAATCATATAATTTATTTTTGGCCATTTCAATAACATCAAGCTTTCATTTTACTATATTGCTTCTTACAACACTGTAGACTAGGAATGAGCGAATCGACTTTGGATGAAACATCCGAAGTCCATTCGCATAAAACTTTGTTTCAATACTGTCTGGAGCGAGCATACAATATTAGAATGTATTGTCTCCGATGAGCCAAAGTTATTACTTTGCAAAGTCTCTCGCGTGATAACTTCATTAATTAATTTGTACTAAAAAAAAAAACATTTTGCTAACTCAGGTTTGGTTCCAAGTGGTACCTTGGAACCAAACACGAGTTTGGGAAATGTTTTTTTATGGTACAAATTAATTTATGAAGTTATCACGCAAAGTCTCGCGAGACTTTGCAAAGTAATAACTTTGGCTCATCTGAGCCAATACATTTTAAAACTGTATGGAGCACTCACTCCGTAAGTATAGAAACAAAGTTTTATGTGAATCGACTTCGGATGTTTCATCCAGAGTCGATTTGCTCGTTCCTACTGTAGACCTATGATTACCAACCAGTGGGTCTCCAGCTCTTGCAAAACTACAAACCCCATTAGTGTTGAGTGAAGCGAAGCATCAAAAGCAGAATTTGGTCTGAAGTTCAGAAAAACTGTGATTCTAAACTAATCTGAATTTCCATGTGCTTCACCTATGCAAAGCTGGAATTGGCACGCGATACTGCACCTTGTCAGCTTGGACGAACTGAGCCACTGAGGAACTGTTCTGTGTCATAAATAAAGAAATCAAACACTGGCTGTCTTCTCACCAACTGTAGATAGGAACAATGGTTACTGATAATGGGAAGAACATTTTGTTGGTGCTGTGTCACGGTGGGCTGACCCATGCACCCTCTATGGTGCACATCTTCAATCTCATTGTCACACAGTTCTTCAAGTCTTTCACTGGACTGCAAGAGCTGTTAAAATGTCCAGGAAACTGTCCATGCACTTCTGCCACTCTTACCATGCAAAAGATGCCCTCCTTTAGCTACAAAGCCAAAATCCTATTCCCCAACGCGTTGTTTCCACCTGTTGGAACTCAACATTCCATATGTTAGCCCACCTGTACAAATCAAGGAAGGTGGTCAATGATTTATTAATGCAGCAGATGGACAGGTTTACTCCCCAGTGTAATTTCCATCTTTGCCAGTGGCAGCTCATGTGTGAATCATGTCATTTTCTCAGGCCATTTTAGGAGGCCACTTTATTTGTCAATTAGCAGAACTAGGGGATGAATGATGTCATTCCACTCCTTCACTTCCTGGAGGGGATGCTGAGAAATATGATTTGCGAGATGACAAAAGATGTGGTGCCTACATTTCAGGGCCACCTGAGCCCTGAGGAGGATGAACTGGCAGAGGAGTAGCAGCCCAGGAATTTTATTTACACTTAGGTGGTTAATCTGCCCAAGGGACAGGAGAAGAGCAGGAAGAACATGAGTTGCTGGAGGACGACAAAGAAGACGACACAGACCGACCGTAGCAGTATGCAGTGGAGATGGAGGCTGGGATGCCCTCTTAGTCCCTTGCGCAAACGGACAGATGCATGTTGTCATGTTTGTGTAGTGACAGCTGCATGGTCAGGATACGGCAGAGGGATGACTACTGGCTATCCAAATTGTTAAACCCTTACTACCAGTCAAAAATACACTGCAATAGAGATATGCTGTGTAGTCAGTTGGTCGCTGCCTATGAGCACCATCTGCAGTGCTCAGAAAGGACTGACCGGGGGAACCTCTCAGAAACTTTCTTACATTTAGAACTGGATGTGTTGAAGTTATGGTGAGCTTGGCACCCCTACATAACTGCGGATCCACCACCAGTGCAGGGCCTTATTAAGACTGGTGTCTAAAACACAGTTCTTAATACATGTCCCCCTGTATTTCTTTATATGTATTAGGAGCATTTTGACATGGAATATGATATCTATGATGACTGTGCCCCTGTATCTGTTCGGTCACCTTGTATCTGAGCACTTCTGCAAGGCAAATAAAACAACATTAAAATCAACTAATATTTGACCTGAATTACACAGATGACTGTCTGTTCAAATCCAATGAGATGTAGTCATAGTTATTTTCTGCTTTGTTAACTTTCCTCATCGCTTCTGCAATAGCTTCACAATTATGATATAATTGGACACAGCCACAACAAAATACTAGCCAATGCAAAAGTCCTTACAAGTGTCTATAGATGCTATCTATATAGCGGCATTAAATATACAGTACATCAAACTGCCACAATTTTATAACAGGTGAAGTGAATAACATTGATTATCTGCTTACTATGGCACATTGTCAAGGGGTGGATTATATCAAACAAAGGTAAAGTTGATTTGTGGGAAGCAGAAAAGATAGGCAAGTCTAGGGATCAGAGGGTAAGGGTTAGAGTATCTATCTGATCCAATAGAAGAGCTAAAAAATAGTTCTTACTATAAGAGAAAGATGACACAGTTTCAAACGGATCTAACTATTCAGTCCCTTTACCCTTGTAACTCATGATCATCTGTATTCTCTACCAATTTTGAGGCCTTTTATGTTTTCACTGAAGAAGAATGTAGGAAATGTAGTAATTAGTGAATTGCGCTTTGGATCGAAGATCCCAAGTCAATTGATTGCCCAACTTAGTTTCAATGCTGTATGGAGTATGTTAAGTCTGAAGTCTCACGAGTGAATAACTTCAGCCTTCGAGTCCATAACATTTTAAAACAGGAATCTGAAGTTGGCTTTGGTACCGGATGATACTTTGAGGTTGGGGAATGAATCGACTTCAGATCTTGGATCTGAAGCAATTCGCCCACCGCTAATGGTGGTGATATAGGCTCTGTTATTTCCAGCTTTTTCTTTCCTTTTAAGTTTACCTTTCTCTACTTTTTCCGTTCTTTGATACTCTATTCTCCTTCTTTAATAGTTATTGTTAAAAGGGGATTTCACCCCTTCATATGTGGATCAAAACATCTGGCAACGGGGTGAGGGGCGGGGCAGCCAATAGCAGGATGTGATGGGAACAAGCCTCTCTAGCTTCATGAGTGATGGAGAGATGTAGTGGCGGGCGTGCGGGGAGCAGGAGCAATGCAGTTGTTGGGGAGCAAGGTAAATATAACCTGTGTGAGGAGCCCATTTTTGGGGGGCATAATAGGGGTTGGATAACCCATTTAAGGTTTTCTGATGTAGTCTTTGAAGCTAGAATCAGGAATGGGTCATAAAGGAAGAGTAAGTAGAAGAGACAGATATATCATGACCTCCTTTTGGAATCCACTACTGGTTTTGGCTTCAAAAATTGCAGGTCAATCATGTCACTCACGTGTAAATAAGCATGAATCTTACCAAAGTTTTATATACTTAGGGCCTTAGATATAAACATAAAGGGAAGCTTGGCCATTAGTCTCTGATCCAGTCAGAATGCTAAATATATCAAGGAGCATTAATTTTTTATAGTTTGCAACAATCATCATCGCTAATTAGTAATAATAACACATTTCTCAAAATTTTATTTGAGTCCAATTTTGCTTAATCCCCCATACAATTAGATTCTGTTCTAAACAAACTCTACTTGAATCAAATGTGCTTTGATTGCCTGGAACTGTCTCTCTCTCTCTCTTTCTTTTTTGGCCATTTTGATTCTCTGGAATAGAATCACACAAAATTCTTGAAAATTTTGAGTCAAATTACTGACTATTAAGTGGTCCCATCATTTTGCCGGGAAACATTGCATCTGTTACAATTCTCAGCTTCCTAGCAAAGTAATCTGCCTACAAAACAATCAATCTCAGAATCTTGGGGCACATATGACAACTTTTTATTCTATTGTAGTCGCTAGGAGTGCACTGCATGGTGTTGCCCTAGCCATACAATGGTGACTTTGTAGCAAGTATCCTATAATAATAGTTGAATGAAAACAATCTAAACTAAACATTGTTTTGAAGAGGTTATCCCATGAGAATTATTTATTATCTATACATGGCTGCATTTACTGAGGAGTCTTGGGGACCCTATGCTCTCATGCAACTGAGTGTTGCATACAACAATTGCATTTAAAATTAACTGTATAACACTGCCTGGAAAAATAAATCAGTGTCTCTATATTGTTTAAAAGTAAAACTGGGTTCTAAATTGACCTACACCCCTACCATTCAGGATCATGTTGAATCCACTGGTTGATCATCTATTCTGTGGTTCAGTGATGAATTATTTTTGTCGGATAACCGCTTTATTCTTATTCGAATCAGAAACCACGGCACACTGACCGATCCATTACACTTCAGGTTCTGCCATGATGTCCATTGTTTGGACAGGAAGAATATGCTGCCTAAATATTCCTGTCAGATATGAAAAAAAAATTCTGTGATGAGGTTACTGATAGAGCTTCCAACACAGAGGATACATTCCCAGATCTTACATTTTTTTAGATAGTATAAATCAATTGTTGTGTTCAAGGATCTTACCTTCATTATTGTATATACCCTTCTTAGTACAATAAGCATGGCAATGTCATAACCTTTTAAATCTAATAAAATGAAAAAAGCTTCTGACTGCTGACATTATTGTCTACTACGCACGTTCTCATAATGAAAATGATGTGACCAGACAAGATTGGATATATATCAGAGTAGACTGAAGAGAATTTTTATTATAGAAGATGACCAAATAGACATGAAACCTCATTTGGGGAATATTTTTTCTGTTTTTATATTTGAAGTGGCAGTATGCATTATTAGAAATGTAAATCTCTCAGACAAAGCAAAGATTGATGAACCTTTTATAGTTCTTCTTTATGGCAATGGCTTTAGAGCGGGATTTTCAATTGTCGTAAATTGTTCTAACTGAAAAGGTGCCTTAAGTAACAAAAGATAGCAAAAGTTCTAACACAAAAATGTAAAGTTTCAGAAGTTAATTTTATCCTTGAGCTGGAAGCCTGGAAAAGTGTAGGTCAATTGCCTACAAATCATAGACGTATGCCTTGCGGACATATTAGAGAGGGCTCCAAGCCAAGGTTGGCCCCAGATCATTTTTATCTTGGTTGGTAAGAACCTGTGCAGGATTCCCATCTTCAGATTACATGACTATACGCCAATTTTTGGCATATATCTGTTGCTGACTAGAGGGGATTTGCAGCCGAATCTTCAACTTTTCCCCGCTCACTATAGGTCTAAAAAAAGGGGGGCGTGGTTTTGGCGTGGTGACATCTTTTGTGCTGTTTCTTCAATAAAGATGGTCGTGGTAGCAAATGGATGATGTGAGTATGATTTTTTGTTTTTGTTTTTACTGCCATTTCAGAGAAAATTGATTCATTACCAGGAATCACATAAGAATTTGGCTTTGCGGTGTATCAAATTTTTCTTGAAATTCGTATTGAAGTCCACTTCGAATACTTTGATTCACCCAACACTTTTAATAGTATATTATTTTTTATGTGCTTTAAAAAAACCATGCATTAAAATGACAATATGGTAATAGCTTTGAATATCTATGCCATATCTACCCAACTAAAATAAAACTCATATATAAACTTCTTCAAGAGTTTTAAACATCCATTTACTTTTCTATACCTCTGATAAAAGCTGAAGAATCCTCAGTACCTGGCAAATTATTTCATTTTGAGGCCATTACATGCATATTTATTAAGTCCATTTATTGCAGCAAGAGTGGTAAACATTGATTTGACATCCAGTATGAAACATTTGCATTTTATTGAATTGCTATCATCTAACAACAGCATAGAGGTATAATAAAGCTATGTGCTTTGCATAATGCGTAGCGTACAGCCTTTCCCCCTGGTGACATGACATCATCAGCTTTTTTTATATGCTTGAAATTACTGTATTAACTTATGTCTGGTGGAGTTAAATGAAATGTAAGATCTGTATGTAGACATAAATGTAAGCAATAAGAAAACTGGTAATCAATTTTCCATATTTTAAAAATTGAACTGGAATTAATATAAAACCATCTGCATATGTGTAGAGCGCAAGGGGACAGGTGGGGCGCAGTGATAAATGCATAGCCTTTTCCTAAATTTGCTCAAGTTTAAGGAAAGTAATTGGATATAGATGAAATTGCCAAAATAATTTGAAAAGGTAAATGGTATGTTATTGTTGTGTTATTACTTGTATATTCTGGTTATGTTATAGGCATATTTTTACCAGTAGCATGTTTTAATGGGAAAGTAAAAATGGTATTTAAATTATATTGGATTGTAATATACTATATAACTAAAATATTTAGGAAAAAAATAAATACAAATACAAATATAACAATATAAACATAATTTGCAAACATTCAAATATATAGTAAAGTACTTATCGTACATGGATACATTTAAAATATACAATTCTCAACACTGAAATTTCAATACCAAAAAGGAAAAGTCATTAAATAAAAGCAAAGGGCAACTTTATTACTAGATATATGCCAATTTTTGGCATATACCATATTTTTCGCTTTATAAGACACACCCGATGATAAGACGCACCCCAGATTTTAGAGTAAGAAAATAAGAAAAATATATTTTTCATTAGACCCCCCATAAATTTCATGACATCACATCAGACCCCCATCAGACCTCAGATCAGCCCTTTCAGACCCCCATCAGACCTCAGATCAACCCACTCAGCCCCCATCAGACCTCAGATCAACCCACTCAGCCCCCATCAGACCTCAAATCAGCCAATCAGCCCACTCAGCCCCCATATCAGTCCACTCAGTCCCCATCAGACCTCAGATCAGCCCATCAGCCCCCATAACAGCCCATTGTTCCCCCATATCAACCCACTGTGCCCCTATTAGACCTCAGATCAGCCCACTGTGCCCCCATATCAGCCCACTGTGCCCCCATCAGACCTCAGATCAGCCCACTATGCCCCCATCAGACCTCAGATCAGCCTACTGTGCCCCCATATCAGCCTACTGTGCTCCCATATCAGCCCACTGTGCCTGCATCAGACCTCAGATCAGCCCACTGTACCCCCATATCAGCCCACTCTGCCCCCATCAGACCTCAGATCAGCCCATCATAATAAAATAAAAAACTCTCTCATGTCTCCTGCGCCATGGCTCCGCTCTGGGTCTGGCGCTCCACTGTCTTCTCCTGCCGGTGCTGCACTGTCACCTGACTGCGTGCAGCGTCAGGTCATAGTGCGGTCACTACATCCTGACGCTGTACGAGGTCAGGACAGTTCAGCGCCAGGAACAGAAGACAGAGGAGCGCCGGACCCGGAGCGGAGCTGCAGCGCAGGAAGGTGAGTATGTTTCCCCACTCTGGCAGCTTATACATACTAGTGAGCGCTTCACTAGTATTCGCTTTATAAGACGCATGGCCATTTTCCCCCTACTTTTTTTTGGGGGGGAAAATGCGTCTTATAAAGCAAAAAATACGGTATCTGTTGCAGATTCAGTTGAAAATGGGATTTGTGGCTTAATCTGTGACTTTTCCCAACTCACGGCAGGTCTAAAAAAAGGGTTGTGGCATTGGCGGGGAAGGGGACTGACTCATTTATCATTTTCTATGCCTGTTTTAGAAGTAGAAAATGATCTAAATCTATGCTAGCAAAGAAGCTGTCATAGATTTAGACTGGTGGTGCCTTTACATAACTTAGGAGCTTCAGGTTCCAGTACAAGGGGTAGTACTCCACATGCATACTCAGCACCCTCCATAAGGAGAAATAGTACCCCGACCAAGGCCTCTCAGGCAGCCAAGCTGGGTTTCTGATATGAGACATTGTGGTTTCCATTGGAAAGGATACTAGCTTGCATGTGTCTTTTCCAGATTTTTTTTTTTTAAACACTGACAAAACAGTTTGATGCCACTGTCAAAAATGTACAGTACTGATAAAAAAACGACTAGGAGACAATTAGTCTATGAAGCACAAGGAGATATGTATCAATTTAAAGTACATACTAGAGATTCTAACTGGAGATGGACCAAACTTCACATTTGTTTCTGGTATGATTCGTCAAACTTTTTAAAAGTTTGGTTCAGAACCAAATCAATTCTGGATAAATCAAAAATTCTCCTAAGCCTAAAAATTGGTATATAAAACCTTTTCGTCACTGAAGACATAGTGAGGGACATTTATAAAGGCTGGTGTTCCCATATGCCAGTCGTGATCTCTGTGCTCCAAAGTTAGATGTGTCTAAGTTGTTACTAGACAGATGTCTCTTAATAATTTAGGTGCATCTCTAGCAGTTTGTGTGCCACCTAGGGGCTAACGTAGACTTCAGTTCTAAGTTACGCCAAGTTGAAGTAAACCAGATGGGATGTGTAAAACCCCACCCCCTCCCACTAAGCCCTGCCTCATTTCTTATCACTTCATAAAAGTGGCAAGAAGCTCACAAAAAAAAATGATATTTTTATATATGCAAATTAATCTCTATGAGCAACAGGGACGTTGCCGTTATACGTAGAGGCTCTGCTCTTTCTGAAACTGCCTCACCCTCTTCACTTTGATTGACAGGACCAGACATGATGACCTTTTCACTGCCTGGTCCTGTCAATCAAAGTGGAAAGGGCACGGCAGTGAAAGCTGAGCTTCTAGGAGTAACCTATTGCTCCTAGAGTCTCATTTGCATAAATTATAATAGAATTGTATAATAGAATTTTTGTCAGCAATGCGGGCACATATGAAACATGCCCTTACCCATGACGTGTCAAGAATCCTATTGTGTTATGTGATACATGTTACATTTGCATTATCTATATCCTCATATCCTGTAAGCCTCCCAGGGACATAATATATGTTACACAGCATTACAACAGCATTTATAATTTACGAATGCATAGAAAAATAGATGAAATTGTTGAAGTCATTTTAAAATATAACAGGTGTCATGACATGCAAGTGTTAAATAAATGTATCATTAAAAACAAGCCAACAAATGCAAAGCATGCACACCAGAGGCTATCTGCTCAGCCCAAGATTAAAACCGGTAACTTTATTTCATTTCTAATATATTTTGCTGAACTTGTTTATTGAACAAGATTTTCTGCTTATAGCAAACAAAATGAAAAATACATTATTGGCGAGGAATGCAATTTTGAATATATTGATATTACATATTGCCAAGCCAAATATTTCAGGAGATCTCCCTTACCAGTAATGAGAGAAAATCAAAGGCGCTAACCTGAAAGAACGATCTTTCCTCAATCGTCAACCACTGAGAACCTAATTCCAAATAGTCAGAGTTTTACTTACAGCAAAAGAAAGTTTAACTTTGTCTCAAAGAAAAGGGTGAGGTCACGATATCATAAAACAATGAGATGGATTTTTACCCTTCAAAATTTAAATAGTCTTAAAGGGAACTTGACACCATGAAAATGCAGCATCTTACAGAGCAGTAGGAGCTGAGCAGATTGATATCTAGCTTTGTAGGCAAAGATTCATTATAACTTGTATTCATTCAAGGCATAACTACCAGGCCAGCAGGCATAGCGCCTGTTATGGGGCCCCAATAACTATGAGGGCCCATGTCCACTCACAAATATGCAGTCAGTGATGTATATGGGCAATAGAAGAGTGCATTACTTTTTGTATTAATTCTGTGCTGTGACATCATTCATGTATTTCTCTACATCACCATGTGTATTCTCATACTTATTGCTGTACTGAAATATCATTGTGCACATTTCCCCACCATTGTGAGCATTAGCACCGATGTTTTGCAGTGCCAGGGTCCTTTGGAAATCAAGGACAGCATCTGCATGAGATAGATAGATAGATAGATAGATAGATAGATAGATAGATAGATAGATAGGAGATAGATACTATAACAGAACACACAGCAGCATAAATCTAGAAATTGAAAAAGATTCAGCCACAACGTTTCAGCCCAACATAATGAGGCCTTTCTTAGGCAATGAGAAGAGTACAAATCAATCAATTTATTAATCATTTAATATACAATTTACAATTGCAATATAACCAATTCCATAAACTTTGCATAAATAAAAGAATAAGTGCATCCACCTCAGAGGGTGAGTAAATATATCTCAGATCATATCAATTAGTGTTGTGTGAATCATTCGCAACAGATTTCGGTCCAAAGTTTAGGAAAACTTTGATTTGCAAGTAATCACAATTTCCTCACACTTAGTTGTTACAAATCAGGTTTTCCTCAAATGGCGACTGCACATGTTACAACGTGAAAGTAAGAAACCCGGTATTGCTTGATCACCCATAATTCCGTGAAGCCAGCCATCCCTTATGATATCACAGCCCTATAAAATCCCCATCCAGCGCAGTTTCCGGCATTGTCCTGTGAGCTGCGCATAGGGAGATACATGGCAAGCACTCAAACACTAGGGACAGTGTTGCTGAAAATGATTAATAGAAGAATATTGCAGGGAGACTGCAGGGAGAGTGCAGGGAGACTTATTCTGTTTTATTTATTCCTACATTTACGTATTCCTACATCAGCCATAAATGTAATTCAATACCAAGAAGATGGAAACCTTCATTATTCCAGTGCCAGCATGCCAACCAATACCATCAACAAATGTAACCAAAAGGCAAGAGTGGCACTATTCTAGAAAAAAAAGGGCAGACCCTTTTCTGTAATGACCCAGCATCCATGTGAGCATTTAGTGTTAACAGTTAATTAATGTTCCAAAAATCCCTGCAAATATTTTGTCTTCATTTATTAGCAAAATCCAGGCCACATAGATTGTTGAAATATGATTTATGAACACAACTAATTAAGACAAAATTAATGTACTGTAGCTCTTTCTTTGTGCATTGTGTTTTATGATCTCACTGAACTCAGTTGTCCACCTTGGGAATATTTTTTTTTGGATGAGAAAACAAAAATGTGCGGCGGGTCAGTCGAATAGGAATCATTTAGAAATATTACACAGAGAAGAAAAACATCCAGCAGCTTTTGATTTAGAATAGCTGTCCTTTGAGC
Source organism: Rhinella marina (assembly GCA_900303285.1). Taxonomy (NCBI): domain Eukaryota; kingdom Metazoa; phylum Chordata; class Amphibia; order Anura; family Bufonidae; genus Rhinella; species Rhinella marina. Next base: position 51,324 of record ONZH01026372.1, on the reverse strand, counting down.
AATATGTTCGCTATCATAGCAGCTGCTGGACAAATGAGCCAGTGCTAATGAATAAAGTGGATCTTCATATTTGGAGCTTGATATCTGAACTGTATTTAAAATAATTATTAGAGCGCATTTAGGAGACTTTTATATGAAGTGGTCATTTATAAAGCAGAAAATGACAGCCAGTAAAATTCTTGTGATCAAAAAAATATCATGGGTCCCCTGAGGAATGCCTCTACAGCTTCATAGTCAGATGCTCAAAATATTTTATAGTCATTACATAATTACCCAAGTTAACATCTGCAAATTAAAAATATAGCAAATTTATCTACAGGTACATCTTTAGTAGAGAAGTGCACATGTCCACCTCTTGCACAATACCAATTCAATGCATTATTATAACAGGGTGGAAAAACTCTTAACATTCCGCAATTCACATTACAACCACTGAGTGGCCACATATAGAAATCTATAGCAAACACATCTCACGATTGTGAAATCAAAGGTTTTTTTTTGTTTGTTTTTTGTTTGTTTTGTTTTTTAATCAAAGCTGGTCTTTAGACAATAGGAAAGGTAATGTAGGAATTATTGCTAAGAACAGTACATTCTAGAGTTAGATTTTTTTACTCTTTATTCTACACAGGTAAACATTACGTGATGATCAATTTCATTATATATTTTTAAGAGGGCAGAACGTCTATTTTTCTGTTACAGAGCTCTAAATACCAATCCATAGAGTTAAATGTGTTTTCCAGAAGTTTTACATGGTTACCTTTCCACTGGATAGGTCATCAGTATCTGATCAGTGGGGGTCTGAGAACGAAAACTCCTGCTGATCAGTTATTTGAGAAGGCACTGATTCTTGCAGTAGTGACCAGCCTTCTTCAGCTTTGCTTAGGCCAGTGATGTCACATTCATTGGTCACATGGTCTAGTCGCAACTCAGTGAATGAGGCTGAGCTGTGATACCTAGAAAAACTGCTATACAATGTACAGCATTGTGCTTGGTTTGCTGAGAGAAGGCTCTACTGTGAGCACCAATGCTTGATCGTGGGGGTCCCAGGTGTCGGTCCCCTATTCGATTAGATAATGACGGCCATTGGTCATCAGTATAAAACTCCCAGATAACCCCTTTAAATTATACAGATACATACAGATTTTTACAGCTCCCATTGAAGTCAATAATAAATCCTCCTGTAAGGTCATAAGCTCTAATGGAAGCTAAACATTACTAAATGGAAATTGTTTTGTCTTTTATTTTTAAACAGACCAGAACCAGTATTGTGGACAAAGGATGGTGGAGAGCTTCCAGATCCAGACAGGATGGTCGTGAGTGGACGTGAATTAACAATAACTTTCCTGAACAAAACAGACAATGGAACATATCGATGTGAAGCAACCAACTCCATTGGTAAAAACAGTGCAGAATACATCTTGATAATAAACGGTAGGTTTACCAAATAATTGTTTGTATCATTGTGGGCCTCATTTATTAATGTCTCCTAAAGGGATATTGATGAATCAACATGGTACAGGTGCAATGAAATTGCGACAAAAATTTAAGTGTGGATATGCCCTACATTTTTCATCTTTCATCTAATGCATTATGGTTAATTAAAGGAGAATACTGGTCAAGGATCGGGCAAAAATGGAGTAATAGCTCGTAAACTGTATCCAACACCTTTACAAGGGGCAATTGTTCAGCGTATTATAAGAAAGGAACATTAGTATGAATACTTGTTCCTGATAATCTGCCTGTGTAAATGTGCAAAATGCTCAGTCATCAGGTGGAATCATCTTTGATGTGGACACCTACATCAACATGAAAATTCAGCTGTTTAGCTGTACTGATGAGTACAGATGAGCAAATCTTCCAAGATTCGGTTTGTTTCGGATTCACCAAATTTTTAAAAAAGTTTGGCTTGGGTCCAAATCTATTCATTCTAAAGTTGCTCCAATTGCCCTGGATATTGCTGTATGACCTCCTTTAGTCCTCTAAAACACATTTTTTTTTAAATGAAAAGTTCCTATCTGGTTTTGTAAAAAAAGCAATTACCTCACGCCTGGTGGTGACAGAACGCTATTGATTTCTTATGCGCTGGGCACCATTTTACAAAATGCATCTGAATCAAACCAGAAAAGATTCGGGTTCGATTTGGTGCCTAAAAAATCAGAGATTCTGAACTTGTCTCCGAATCTGCAAATAGATTTGCTCATCTCTACTGATGAGCAGGCAGTTATGGGGAAGGAACGGTTTTGTCCAATAATTTCCTGTGCTCAGTCGCACGTGTAAATGTGCCTTAAGAATGATTACATATTATCAGCTGTCCAATGTAATAAAGTAACTATTCCACAAAACTTAATTCTTCAATTTCTTGATGTTCTTGATGTTGCACTTATAACCTAACATCCAAATCATATTGTGCCATTTATCATCATTGTTTTGTTTGGGGGCACTAATTGTGGGAGACAGATTTGCTTATTAAAGCTGATAGCCAGGAATGCACATAGTGGTGTAAATGTCCTGCTTTGTTGTCTATTGTGGGAATGACTATTTGAATACAAGGGATATTTACAATCAAATAATATTTTGTTGCCCATGGCAACCAATAACAGCACAGTGGTTATTTATCAAGAGCAAGAAATGATATGAAAACTGTGTTTTGATTAGTTTCTCTGGGCTACAATGTTTCCTTAATGTCTCCCAACATATCCATGTATGAGTGACCAGTACATGTAATGTGCTAGAGTTTTAATTATATCATTACATTGTTTCAGTGTTTCTTGATGTTGCATTCTTCACAAGTTTGACTAGGTTATATGTACGCTCTTCAGTAGTGTTAGTCAAATGTGAAAAAGCATCACTGATTTTCCTAATTTTGGCTACATTTGTGGAACTGGTTTGTGTACTTGGTGTTACTTGGTAGATGACGTGAAGTCACATGGAATGATAATCTGCATGTAAAGGTTTATGAAGGTGTCCCCCTAGTTGTTGGTGAGGTACAGCTGGGGCACAGTTTTGAGAGGCCCTTCAGCCATTTCTGGTCTTCCAACATAACTAACTCATGTGTGCTTATTTTAATATTAAATTGGATTCAGGAGTCAATAAAAGACAAACAGGATAATATTTTGTGATTTGTCATGGACTTCTTCTATGAGTGGTGAGGCCAAAGTAAAAAAAAGTTTGAGAAGCCCAGGTGTAAAATATATTTATTAAGTGCATCAGTTTACATTTTCCTTTGAAATGTTTATTTGTATAATCATGGAATTCTGATTATCATAAATCTACCAATTAAAAAATGGACATTTTCTGAAAACAGATTCTACTGCCTGTGACTGTATATGGTCATAAAACTCCTCTGTGACCATTAATATGCTTAGATTGTTCAGTACAGTAATTCCTCAAGATACAGTGGCCTCAGGATACAATATTTTCAACATACAATGGTCTTTTTTGACCCATTGTAAGTGGAAAACCCACTCAACATACAATGTCTCAGACTCAGATCTAACCAATCAAGGTCTCTTCTCTGGTAAAATAGATGTATTAGTTACTAGTTAGCAGCTATTTCTGACTGTTATATATAAGGACATGTTTTATCTGTCTTAGTTATCTGCTTATTTTTCTTAAATCTTCATCTTCTCTTATCTTGGTTGACATTTTGGGGCTTTGGAACCGATTACTCAATTTACAATGGTTTTAACATACATTGGTCGTCCTGGAACCAATGAATATTGTAACTTAAGGGAAAACTATATATGGTAAAAAAAAATCCCATGTACTATATTACTGTAAAGTTATTGGTCAGAAAACTGCATTTTGATGACATATTTTCCTTCAGTATAGATCCATAAATTATTACTATTTGTCATTGCATGTTAGATCCACATACATTCATTTGAATGGTCACATTCTTTCGGCAAACTTTGTATAAATGAATAGTACAAGAGGATTATATTTAATCACAAAAAAACAGACCATGTACAAACACATAAAATCATTTAAAAACATCCTAGACACATAGAGGGGCTGTCATGTAAGGCACCCACCCATACAACGTGCCCCTGGGAAAAAGAGTAACGACACCACAGTTAAATAAAGTGAAGTATATAGATCAAACCAGGGGTGCACCTAGCCCTTCTGCTGCCCCCAATGACAATTTCTTAACCTAACCCCTTTCCCACAATGAAAGCGCTCATTCCCCATGGCACTTCCGCTGCTCCCCTCTTGCCCCTACCTGGTGCTGCCTGAGGCGATTGCCTTACCTGACCTCATTGGTGGTGCACCCCTGCCCTTGTGTTACATTGAATGTAACATTAACATAACTTTCTGTAAGTCAGATATTGTGCATTTATGGTCAGTTTATTCTTCTCTATATAAAATATACACTGGAATTTATACAAATTGCAGCAATATATTTGTCAGTTCCCCCAGTGGAAATGTTTGTGCCCCTAGAACAAGTCAATAATTGCCATGTAATACGGGTCCATCCTATGGTGAAGCTGCAGAACCTGGAAGGTATTTTTTTACCAATCGGTTTACATAAACTGGATAAAATATTCATAAGGATAAGCAGACCCTCCAGAATTAAGGATTTTACAGCTATTAGTTTCATATAATGCCAGCAGGGCCCCCTCTAGATGGGATTGTACTTATAAATAGTAGTACACTTCCTCCATATTACTCCAGTCTTTACTGCTTGTGATTTGAAAAAATAAGGCTGTAAAAGAAAGATTAATGAGTGGTACAATGCCATTCTGCTCTAATAATGCAATCATTTAACACAGTCATAGTTACTATATTTCTAGCATTTCACAAAATCTTAGACTTTTCATAATAAATACACTGTTGTGCAGAATTTACAATTGTTAAGACTTGCAGTGTATATTCAGCTTAAAGTTGTTTTCCAGGACTTACATATTAGTGACCTAGCTTTAGGATTGGTCATCAGTATCAAATCAGTGGCGGTCAAATTCCTGGCAGTCAGCTGCAATCACTAACTGTAACACCAGAACTAGCTACAAGAACAACACTGCTCCATACAGAGTGTAGTGGATGTGCTTCGTTACTGCTCCGTATACTGTTCAGTGTCTGTGCCTCGTTACTGCAGTACTGCCAGCTCCGTACACTGTGCAGTGACTGTGCCTGGATACTTCAGCACTGCCAGATCCGTACACTGCGCAGTGACTGTGCCTGGACACTGCAGTGTTGCCAGCTCTGTACACTGTGCAATGTCTGTGCCTGGTTACTGCAGTGCTGCTAGCTCTGTACATTTCACAGAGGCCATGCCTGGATAAATCAGCACTGCCAGATCCATGCATTTTGCAGTGGCTGTGACTGGATAGTGTACTGCTGCCAGCTCCGTACACTGCACAGTGGCCATGCCTGGATACTGCAGTGCTGCCAGCTCTGTACACTTCACAGAGGCCATGCCTGGATAATTCAGCACTGCCAGATCCGTGCACTGTGCAGTGGCTGTGACTGGATACTGTAGTGCTGCCAGCTCTGTAAACTGTGCAGTGGCCTTGCCTGGATTGCAGTGCTGCCAGCTCCATGCACTATACACTGGCCATGCATAGATACTGCAGTACTGTCAGCTTTGTACATTATGTAGTAACCGTGCCTGGATACTGTACTGCTGCCAGTTCTGTACAGTGTGTAGTGACCGTGCCTGGATACTGTACTGCTGCCAGCTCCCTGCACTGTCTAGTGGTCATGCCTGGATATTTCAGTGCTGCCAACTCCATACACCATGCAGTGGCTATGCTTGGACACTGCAGTGCTGACAGCTCTGTACCGTGTAATGACTGTGCCTGGATACTGTAGCACACTGACCCACTCAATTCTCTGGGGCCATGCACATCTGTGTTTATTGAGGGTCTATGTGACTATTCCACAAATTATAGAACATGTCCTATTCTGCTCCACATTGCAGGCTAGAAAAATTATTTCTATTGATGGGAGTGAGAGAAATGTGAAATGCACACAGAAGCTATATTTTGCAGATCTGTGGTTTGCAGACCGAAACACAAGGCCTCTATGGGATTGTCTCACTTCAGCAAATGTATTTTATTATGTAGAGAAACTTAATACAAGCCACTTATTAATGTATTGTGATTGTCCATATTGTCTCCTTTGCTGGCTGGATTCATTTTTCCATTACATTAAACACTGCTTGTATCCAGGGGTTACGACCACTCTGCAACAGCAGTAGCGGTGGTCGTGTTCGCACACTATAGGAAAAGCTGGCAATAGCTGCAGTGGTGGTAGTAAATCCTGGATATGAGCAGTGTATAATGTGATAAAAAAAAATGAATCCATCCAGCAAAGGAGGCAACATGGACAATCACAATACATTAGTAAGTGTCTTATTAACTTTCTCTACATGATAAATGCCTTTGTTGAAGTGAAGCAAACCATTTAAAAATTAGAAGTCTAGGACAAGTTACATGAGACTGGCTGCAGACAATACTGTAGCTACAAAACTGTTATAAGAGAGAGAAGAGACAGACATGGCCACTGCACTCCACAGCCTCAGCATTACAACTCAGCATGCCCGGGGCTATTATTATTATTATTATTATTATTATTATTATTATTATTATTATTTTATTTCATTATTATTAAAGCGCTGTTCATTCCATAGCACTGTACATATGATAAGGGGTGCACAAACATAATATAAAATAATTGCAATAAGCATGAAGAAGACGAGTTACAAACTGGTACAGTAGGAGAGAGGACCCTGCCCTTGAGGGCTTACAATCTACAGAGTTAGAAAACCGACCACTGGTGGCAGCAAAGTCTGCTACATCTCTCTATGATATCTATATATTATTTTCTTCGGCTAAAATCTACAATATTATTTTTACACAGAATGAGAAACTGTATAGTTAGAATCAGAATCACAGCCTCTAACGGGCCCTCTTTGACCCCTACATTGGCCAACCTCAGCTCTGCTGCATCTGTTTGTCAAGCCAAATATACAATTTGCTTTGCTTTGTGTGCTTCAATCTTTTTATCCCTCTAAATATATCCCCTGTATCTATTTTCTAAGAGCCTCTGCTTATAATTCAAGCGAAGTATCTGGGAGGAAGAGTGAAGCTACTTATTAATTCCGAGTAGCCGTGGAAGTTACGATAACGCTGAACGGTAGCAGGAGTTACAATGGACTGGCAGTGCGGGAAGCTTTATAGCTCAGCACTATTGTTTCCGAGCACAGCTGTGTGTGTACATCAGAGCAAGGCAAATCTGTCTAATTGTACAGCGTAATGTACAACGTGTGGGACAGAAAGTCATTGGAACAGTGCATGCTTTATGACCAGATATTCCGTATTACTGCTGGAAAGTCGTTGTAAATCCCGACCGGTACACATAATGTGCAATGCAGGTGGAAAATATGAGGCTTAGATTTATCATCGTAAAAATTTCACTCTAAAATTGAGGTTTTTTTCCCCCCTACATTTTAATTTTATAAATCTGATGATGCTTTAGCATGAAGGAGAATTGAAAGACATTGATAAATGTCTCGGCGAGTAAAGAGAGGCGTCTTGTAGAATTTATTTTCAGATCACCTCCTTTTTAGACTCAACAGCTCAGATAAATGTTCATTTGCGCTAATGCAGAGGTGACATGCTGCGGTAACAACCGGCGGACGGCATCAGTTTGTATTTCCTATTAATATCCTGCTAGAAACATAATATTGCAGGTCACATTTTCAATCTGAATCGTCTCATTTGAAAGTTGGAAAGCTAACTATGAATTATTTATTAAGTTCAGATCTGCAGCTGTGCCAAGGTCCCTATGAAGAGCGTTGCCTAACGAACCTAATCCATGTTGTGCCATCTTAGTCTCAGTGTGAGACGCAGAGCTGAAACTTCGTATGTGGCTGTTCATCAGTCACTGAGTAAATTGTTAACAAATGGACCTCAACGCTGGTTTTCTTGGGTATATAGTTAAGAAAGTACAGTGTAATATATTTTAAAATATAGCTACGAGGTGCATGCAATGCACAATATCAGAGCTATTATTACCCACAGTTAAAAGACTGAGAAGACATTGGCATTAGGGATGAGCGAACAAATGGAAGTTCGGGTTCGCCGGGTTCGGCCAAACTTCAGGTCAAAGTTCGGGTTTGGGACCCAAACTTGACCTGAACTTCACCCCGAAGCCCAATGGGGGTCAATTGGGACCCGAACCATACTTTATTATTTTCCATTATAACATGGTTATAACGGAAAATAATAGCATTCTTAAGACAGAAAATAAAATTGGCATTGAGGGGTTAAAAATAATAAAAAACCAAAACAAAAAAAACAAAACACTCATCTGATCCACTTGATCGCACAGCCGGTATCCTCTTCTTTCTTCTTTCTGCAGGACCTGCGATGACATCACCAGGCTCACCACATGGTGAGCGAGGTGACGTCATCGCAGGTTCTTTTTCAAGACCTGCAGAAAAAAGAGGTTACTGGCAGCACGATCAAGTGGATGAGGTGAGTTTTTTTTCTCTTTTAAACCCTGAATGGCCATTTTATTTAGCATTCTGTCTTAAGAATGCTATTATTTTCCATTATAACCATGTTATAGTGGAAAATAATAAAATTACCTGAACACCAAACTCGCACTTCAGTGAAGTTAGGGTTTGCTCAACCCTAATTGTCATTATCATCATCGACATTAGTGTCATCCCCATCTTCATCCACCAATTGTTATTGACATCAGCACAATCAATTCATAGATTCAAACGGTTATAAGTAAGGACAACCTCCTTTCTAGATGCAACCTGCCTCACAAACCAACTTCTGAAACCACAATAGTTTAACTATTATTATCAAGGAAACTTCTAGTGCTTAGATACCACACGTACAGTATTAAAATGGCACACTTTTGAAGGGGTTATCCAGTAATTAATATTAATGACCTATACTTAGTATAGTTCAGCAATATCAGATTGGCAGTTTGACATCTGGGACCATGAGCACCATGGCCTCCTCCTAGGTCATGTGGCATCATTGTACATCAATCACATGGATAGTTGCAGTTCAGCCCCATTTAAGTCAATGGGGCTGAGCTACAATACCAAGCACAGCCACTATACGATGTACAGCGATGTGCTTGGTAATTATCCGTGAGGCTACCACGCTCACCAGAGTTTCGGTGAGTGCTGCAGCTTCTCAAAACAACTGATTGGCCGGCATGCCAGGACTCGGAACCCTTCCAATGTGATATTGATGACCTATCTTCTCCCATCCTATTAATGACTTATGCCTTTTGTTAGAAAGAGATCGGCATGCTCTTATTATGTCTGATTTTCATTTTTCATTTTCAAAGCCTGGCCCCAACACCTTGTGGCCAATTGTCCTCCCAGGCCCGTAAGACCCAAGGACCGCAAGAGGACCTTCTGAAAGCATGATTGTGAAGTTAAATTATACACACAATACACACATGACATGATGTTCTACAGTACATGTCATCATTGGCTACAGTGAAGTGAAGATTATACCCTTGGTATATATTTAAACTGGATCTTTCAGCTTAGTATATTGTCCTATGTGATGGCAGTTAATTACAGCTAGGGGTCAGTACTACTATTAGCCAAAATGGTCACACATTTGACTAGGAGCACTGAAAGAATATACTGCGCATATAAGTTATGAGTTTGGTGTATTCAGTGCTATCTTACAATTCTCTCTGCCTCCCCCTGTCCCTCATATAGATTCATACAGAGCAGCTTGTAAGTCAATGCATGGAGGGGTGGAGGGAGACAAGCCAAAGACTCTCCACATGAATACACTGGACTCAAAAACTATATACCCAACATATTATTTCAGTTGTCCTTGTAGCAAAACGTCAAAACATTTTAGTGGTAATACGGACTTGCAATATTCTACCATTACATAAGGTAGCATATAAAAGTAACCAAAATCAAAACGATACCCAGAGGTGCAATTAGACTTTTTATAGCTTGATAAGTTCAATGGAATTCCTTTTCATAGATTGGATGTAGGTAAATGCAGGGTTAGGTTGCATATTTGCAACTAGGGTTGCCAAAAGGGGCATTACTACCATAGAGGCAGACCATGTGACTGCTATGGGGCCCAGGGCAAGAGAGGGCCCAGTCTTAGTTAGGATTATTTCCTCTTCTACTGCAGGTAGGGCAGGACTCTACCCTCTAAAGGAACAACTTTTAGCAAATGGGGCAGTGGAAAAATGGCACAAGGGTCATTGAAAATGGTTTAGGCAGAAACCCTTCTGTCCTGTGTGGGGGCCTGGTTTGATCCTTGGTATGGGGCCCTTACTTCTCTATGTATGCCACTTGTTGCCAACCAATTTTATTTTTGGACAGCTTATTCCTGAATTCCAACTTTTTTTAAGGAGAAATTGATAAAGATTATAAGTAATAGAGGCCTGTAGCTCAATATACTTATAAAAGCTTATCACCAACATGTACTGGGAGCTGTAAAATTATGATAATTACAACCAAAATAACCTGTTCAAGTACCAACAGCCTCAAAACAATCACGAACACTTTTTTTTTCACAGACACACAAAAAAAGTTGCCTATTTTTACAGACAGTCCAGAAATTTCTGGACAGTTGGCAGCCCTGTTTGCCACAAAAGTAAGGGTGTCACCTGATGTAATGTTCTCACCTGGCCTCATAGATGGTATTTACATTCACCTTTTATTAGTCTTGTATAATATTGTATGATATTGAACAAAACTTTTTGATGTAGGACATGCTAATTTGACTTTTAGTGCATAAAGCATCATAATAACCTTTTATAATCAAATCCAGTGCTGACACTCTGTTCTCCTTTCTATTCTCTTGGTGAGGCTACTACGGGTTAATGTTTCCCACCATGTAGCATGTAGAGAATGATAACTGTGTAATATTAGAAAACAGTTTGCTGCTTGCTGTCCTGCATGGTGAAGTGGAAGCTAAATGTGTTGTGCTTGGATCCATTATCTGAATCCTTTGTGTTGTCTTACTATTGACTAATCAGAAGGAGCCCAAGCCGATGTAATAAGTGCACATAAACAAGCTCTCGTTCCTTATCTGGCACCATTTCAAAGATGAGCACCACTTACCGACCTGATGCATAGCAGCATATCAGAGCACAAAACACAGAAGGCAAGGGACGTTGTGTCTCCTTAGATGTTTGCTTTTCTGTTCTGTGGATTTAGAGTTCTACCCAAAAACTATTACTGGAAAATAAGCAGAGACAAAGGCAGGGATGAAGCCTGTTACTGCCAAATGGAGAGTTCACCCATCAATCAATCAGTCAATCAATCACAAATATAATATGGAAATTGCATATCTATCTATCTATCTATCTATCTATCTATCTATCTATCTATCTATCTATCTATCTATCAATCTACATTATCTATTTCTCTATCCTATACCTATATCTATCTGTCTGTCTGTTTGTCTAGGAATATCTACCTATTTTATTTTTTAATGCCAATTATTAGAGATGAGCGAGTAGTGAAATATTCGAAAGTTCGAAATTCGATTCGAATAGACCGCGATATTCGACTATTCGACCGAATATCGAATCCCATTAAAGTCTATGGGAAAAAAATGCTCGCCACTTGGAAATCTCAATTCGCCCACTTGGAGGTCACCAAGTCCACCCTGAAACCTCAGAAAAGGATGCCAACACTGCTGGAATGCAACTGGGACAGCAGGGGAAGCATGTCTGGGTGGATATAACGCGCCCAAGTCGCACTATTACGCCACTATCACAGCCTCTCAACAATACACTCCAAAGACAATATAACCTCTCTGTAAAGTGAGACCATACAAGGAAACCTTCTTTCCTCTACATTGCCATGGACCCCAAGCCAAACTAGACAAAAAAGAAGATAAAATTCTGCACCCCTTAAAATCACGTTGCCTATGACAACCACAGATGGCATAGGCAAGGGGGAAAGCAATCAAGCCATCACTATTTTTCCCTCTGTGCCATCCCTGCCTTGCCCAGGCACATGTCCCAAAACATCATCCACGCCCGAGTAACACGGTTACTGCAAAAGGCCATTTGACCACCAACACTTTGGTTTGAGGCCGGGGATGCTACATCTCCCTGACAGCACACTGGGTGAATGTTGTGGAGGCGGGGACGGGCAAACCTGCTACCCCCACCCAAGTTTTGGGCCTTGGTTCTGTCTGGATTTCCGCAACCCTTACAGACAGCTCGGCAAACCCCTCCTTCTCCTTCTAGATTTGTTAAATCTGTCCACCACCCAGTCAAGTCCACAAAGTCCCGTCTCGTCGATAGCCTGCAGAAACTGCAGGGACCTCACTCTGACCCTCCTTCCTCCCACCCTGCCCAATGTTATCAACCCAGTGTTCCCACCCATGCAAGAATCGCAGGAGCTATCTGAGGATTTTGTTTGTTCTGATGCCCAAACACTGGAGCAAGCTCCATCTCTAGCTGATGGTGGTGTGGAAGGGGCACTAAAGTGTAAAATGATTAGGGACGATGATGAGACACAGTTACCAGCAAGGGAGGCTGTTGGAGCAAAGTGAGGCAGTGTAAGAGGAGGTGGTTGAGTATGACGAAGTCAGTGACCCGACATGGCCCAGTGTCATGTCTAGCAGGTAAAGCAGTGGGGATGTTGAGGGATGCGTAGGACCGCAAAAGGCAGGAAGAGGCCTTGGGCTGGCCAGAGGCTCATGGAGAAGGCAGGCTAGAGCCCGCAGGGCTGCATCTCTTCCCTATAACAGGCCCCCACACAAAGGGGGGCTCTTAGGTCCTTGTTGTGAAAATATTTTAATGAGTGCGCAAAGTTAGCTTGAGGTGAGCCCTCGAAAAAATTATATGGAGGCCAAAGAGGTGAGACCTCTTAAAAATTGTATTAAGGCCCAAGAGGTGAGCCATAATAAAAATTGTTTGTAGGCCCAAGAGGTGAGACCTCTTAAAAATTGTTTGTAGGCCCAAGAGGTGAGCCATGATAAAAATTGCTTGTAGGCCCAAGAGGTGAGCCATGATAAAAATTGCTTGTAGGCCCAAGAGGTGAGCCATGATAAAAATTGCTTGTAGGCCCAAGAGGTGAGCCATGATAAAAATTGCTTGTAGGCCCAAGAGGTGAGCCATGATAAAAATTGCTTGTAGGCCCAAGAGGTGAGCCATGATAAAAATTGCTTGTAGGCCCAAGAGGTGAGCCATGATAAAAATTGCTTGTAGGCCCAAGAGGTGAGCCATGAAAAAAATTGCTTGTAGGCCCAAGAGGTGAGCCATAAATATATATATATATTTTTTTTACGGAGCAATTCTACGGCCGTTAAGGAGGAGGAGGTGGAGGAGGAAATGGCACTTCATACAGATGGCACTTCACTTTTGGCTGCTTTCCACTGTTGGAGAAGCAAAGTCCGGGTCAATCCACTTGCTGTTCATTTTGATTAGCATCAGCCTGTCGGCACTGTCGGTTGACAGGTGGCTGCGCTTATCGGTTATAATGCCCCCGGCTGCGCTGAACACCCTTTCTGATAGCACGCTGGCGGCAGGGCAGGCAAGCACCTCCAAGGTGTACAGGGACAGTTCCAGCCACGTGTCCAACTTGGAGACCCAGTAAGTGTAGGACGCCGAGGGATCGGGGAGGACAGGGGTACGGTCTGCCAGGTACTCCCGCAACATCCGCCGATACTTGTCCCTCCTGCTGATAGCGGGCCCCGCAGTGATGGAAGTTGCACGAGGGGGTGCCATGAACGTGTCCCACACCTTGGAGAGTGTTCCCCTGGTGGCTGTGGGCCTGATTGATGTTGTGGGACTCTGGGAGACCCTCTCCTCTCTGCCGCCAGCGATGGTGGGTGGGAAAATCTCCATCACGTTCTGCACGAGTTCCCTCTGGTATTCCAGCAATCGATTCGTCCTCTCCTCTACCGGAATAAAAGAGGAGACGTTATCTTTATACCGGGGGTCCAGGATTGCGAAGACCCAGTACAGTTTGTTCTCCACTATCCGGACAACACGTGTGTCCCGGGAAAAGCAGCCCAGCATGAAGTCAGCCATGTGTGCCAGACTCTGAATAGGCATGACGTCACTGCCCCCACCAGAAGGATCACTTGCCATTTCCTCCTCTTCCTCTTCCGCCTCCTCTCCGCCCCATCCGCGCTGAACCATTGGGACGCACACAGCCTGACTGCTACCCTCGGAATAGCGAGGGGACGGAATAGTGAGGTGCGGCAGCCGCCATCAGGTCGCGGAAGGCCTGCGTCTCCACATCTCCAGGGCCAGCAGTTTGGAGATGTGGCAGTTTAAGGCTTGGGCTTGGGGGTGACTCGAGGCGTACTTCCGCCTGCGGTCGAACGCCTGCGAGATGGACAGTTGATGGGACGAGGAGTGTGAAGGTGCAGGCGAAGATGCGGGGGAAGGGGAGGCAGCAGGAGAAGGCCCCAAAGTAGCCGAGGCAGAGGCAGATGTGGAGGTGTCCTGGCTGGAGGTCTGGACCGCAGTGGCAGCACACAACAAGGGGAAGAGGCAGTGGCAGGAAGACCTGGCGCAGGTTGTATTGTGTTTGCTCTCTCCCACTCAGCCCAGTGCTTGACTTCCAAGTGACGCCAAATGCCTGAGGTGGTCATATTGCTCTTCTCAGAGCCCCTACTCAGTTTTGAGTGGCAGAGTGTGCAAACCGCGCTCAGTTTGTCATCCGCACAAACATTAAAAAATCTCCACACCACAGAAGTACGAGGCCTCGATGGGGGAGCTTCGCGCGACTGCCTGCTGCCGGGAACAGCTTCGGCCCTGCTGGCTGTGGCCTCACTTCTCTGTCTGGACTGTCCTCTGCCTGTGGACATCCCTCTGCCTGTGGACATCCCTCTGCCTCTGGACATCCCTCTGCCTCTGGACATCCCTCTGCCTCTTGCTGCCTTTTTCGGTGCTGCGCAGACCACCACCTCTCCACTGCTTTCCCCGCTGGACATCACCCCTGGCCAAGTGGGGTCGGTCATTTCGTCATCCACCACCTCCTCTTCCACTTCCTCACTCTGCTCCTCCTCCTGCCCACTGGACATTCCAACAGCCTCCCTTGATGGCAACTGCGTCTCATCATCATCATCGCTCATGATAACAGATGCTGGTTCAGGGTCCACATCAGCAGGAGATGGCGAATACTCAAGTGGTTGGGCATCACTACAAACAAATTCCTCTGGTAGCTCCAGGGATTCTTCCGGCACATCTGAAAAAGGACCCGAAAAGAGCTCCTGGGAGGGGTCAAGGGTGGGATGACTCTGTTGGCCAGGTGTGGAGGAAGGAGGGTCAGAGTGAGACTGTGTGGATGACTGGCTGGTGGACAACTGTGTGGAAGCGCTATTGGCTATCCATTGCACCACCTGTTCACACTGCTCAGGCCTCAACAGCGGTGTAACCCGCCCCCTGCTTAACTGTCCCATAAAGGCAGGGATTCTGGATGAGCGGAATCCTGGCTGCCCCTCACCAGCACGCATTGTATCCCCACTGGTTTCAACAAGGCCCCCAACAGCATTTCCGCGCCCCCGTCCTCGTCCACGTCCATGTCCGATTCCGCTAGCCCTCCGCATTTTTTTTTTTGTTACAATATTTGGCGTACACAGCCGTATACTACCAGGTCAAACGGTGTGTATTAACACCACATATATAAAAGAGTTTTGCAGGCACGCGGAAAGCACAGTACAGGTGCCAAATAAAAGGACTTTTTTTAAAATATGTCTGATTACACAGCCGTGTACTAACAGGTCAGACGGTGGGTATTAACAGCACGTATATAAAAGAGTTTTGCAGGCACGCAGAACGCACAATACAGGTGCCAAATAAAAGGCCTTTTTTTAAAATATTTCTAGGTACACAGCCGTGTACTACAAGGTCAGACGGTGTGTATTAACACCACGTATATAAAAGAGTTTTGCAGGCACGCAGAACGCACAATACAGGTGCCAAATAAAAGGCCTTTTTTTTAAATATTTCTAGGTACACAGCCGTGTACTACAAGGTCAGACGGTGTGTATTAACACCACGTATATAAAAGAGTTTTGAAGGCACGCAGAACACACAGTACAGGTGCAAAATAAAAGGACTTTTTTTTAAATATGTCTGATTACACAGCCGTGTACTAATAGGTCAGACGGTGGGTATTAACAGCACGTATATAAAAGAGTTTTGCAGGCACGCAGAACGCACAGTACAGGTGCCAAATAACAGGACTTTTTTTTTAAATATGTCTGATTACACAGCCGTGTACTAACAGGTCAGACGGTGGGTATTAACAGCATGTATATAAAAGAGTTTTGCAGGCACGCAGAACGCACAATACAGGTTCCAAATAAAAGGCCTTTTTTTAAAATATGTCTGATTACACAGCCGTGTACTAACAGGTCAGACGGTGGGTATTAACAGCACGTATATAAAAGAGTTTTGCAGGCACGCAGAACGCACAGTACAGGTGCCAAATAAAAGGCCTTTTTTTAAATATGTCTGATTACACAGCCGTGTACTAACTGGTCAGACGGTGGGTATTAACAGCACGTATATAAAAGAGTTTTGCAGGCACGCAGAACGCACAGTACAGGTGCCAAATAAAAGGACTTTTTTTTAAATATGTCTGATTACACAGCCGTGTACTAACTGGTCAGACGGTGGGTATTAACAGCACGTATATAAAAGAGTTTTGCAGGCACGCAGAACGCACAATACAGGTTCCAAATAAAAGGACTTTTTTTAAAATATGTCTGATTACACAGCCGTGTACTAACAGGTCAGACGGTGGGTATTAACAGCACGTATATAAAAGAGTTTTGCAGGCACGCAGAACGCACAGTACAGGTGCCAAATAACAGGACTTTTTTTTAAATATGTCTGATTACACAGCCGTGTACTAACAGGTCAGACGGTGGGTATTAACAGCACGTATATAAAAGAGTTTTGCAGGCACGCAGAACGCACAGTACAGGTGCCAAATAAAAGGACTTTTTTTAAAATATGTCTGATTACACAGCCGTGTACTAACAGGTCAGACGGTGGGTATTAACAGCACGTATATAAAAGAGTTTTGCAGGCACGCAGAACGCACAGTACAGGTGCCAAATAAAAGGACTTTTTTTTAAAATATGTCTGATTACACAGCCGTGTACTAACAGGTCAGACGGTGGGTATTAACAGCACGTATATAAAAGAGTTTTGCAGGCACGCAGAACGCACAGTACAGGTGCCAAATAAAAGGACTTTTTTTTAAATATGTCTGATTACACAGCCGTGTACTAACAGGTCAGACGGTGGGTATTAACAGCACGTATATAAAAGAGTTTTGCAGGCACGCAGAACGCACAGTACAGGTGCCAAATAAAAGGACTTTTTTTTAAATATGTCTGATTACACAGCCGTGTACTAACAGGTCAGACGGTGGGTATTAACAGCACGTATATAAAAGAGTTTTGCAGGCACGCAGAACGCACAATACAGGTGCCAAATAAAAGGCCTTTTTTTTAAATATGTCTGATTACACAGCCGTGTACTAACAGGTCAGACGGTGGGTATTAACAGCACGTATATAAAAGAGTTTTGCAGGCACGCAGAACGCACAATACAGGTGCCAAATAACAGGACTTTTTTTAAAATATGTCTGAGTACACAGCCGTGTACTAACAGGTCAGACGGTGGGTATTTACACCTGGTATACAAAAAGGGTATTGCAGGCACACAGAACCCAGAACACTAGAGCCAAAGAAACTGTATTTAAAAAAAAAAATGTACACAGCCGTATACTGCCAGAAGATCAGATGGTGCATATACACACTAGGTATATAACAGGGTTTTGCAGCCAAAAAGAACGCAGAACAGTAGTGCCAAATATAGTTTGGTATGTAGCAGAGCACCTAATACACCACTAATGCCTCTCTCTGTCCCTACTCCAGCAGCTATCCCTGAATACAGCAGCCGTTCTCTGCAGAGTGTATATAATAGTAAAGCTATCACTGTACTGCACTATAGTAGCCCTGATAAGGGCTTTTAATCACGCTCCTGCCTGTCCAACAGCTAAAACCTATCTGTTCCTTCTCCAGCCTCTGTCCCTGACTAAGTTCACGCAGCATATGCGAACGAGCAGGAAGACCTGAGTTATTAATATTCGAGGTCACGTGGTTTTTCCAGCCAATCCATGTAGACGCCGTTTTCGCGCTGCCAGCGTGCTCCGCGGGCCTTTTATACCCCCGCCTGCATGGTGATTGGTGGAAAAAGAGCGCCAGGGAAGGTGGGAGGGGAAACGAATTCTAAGTGCGCCATCGCCGTTATACTCGATCGAAATCGAGTATGCCGAATAGCGTAGTATTCGATCGAATACCGGCTCGATCGAACACTACTCGCTCATCTCTACCAATTATGGGTGACTATTACAACTATATATAATTAGGATAATAATCTATACTTTAAAAAAATAAAACATCAGAACAAGAATGAGTTGTTGGAATTGAATGAAACTTCCCATGTGTGAATGTAACGATGATACATGTAAGTGATTAGAATATTAGAACAAAAGGTTGTTTATTGGAGAAAACTGTGTACCATTGAGCGGAGGCTCTAGGACCCTGGATATAAGATGAGATACGGTGTGGCATGGAGGCAGACAGGTTCTGCATGGCATCCAGCGGCACATTTGCTGACATATGTTGCAGCTGGGCCTGTAGATCCTGCACACTTGTAGGTTGCTGAAACTGACATTCAAACTGGTGCCATAAGTGCTTGATTGGTGATACCTCTGGTGACCGGGCAGGCCAAGGAAGTGTCGCAATCTGGTGTAGACATTCTTGGGAAACCCTTGCTTTGTGCGAGTGAGCATTACCCTACTGAAAAATGGCAGTTGGAAGCCCTGCCATGAGAGGCAAAACGTTTGGTTGCAGGATGTCCTGTACATATCATTCAGCTGTTAGTGTCCTCATATCACTTCGAAGGGTGACTGTCGTATGCAAAGGCTCATGACATCATCACATGAGCAGTTGGGGCATTGGGTTGCTCCACAGCAAAGACAGGATTGCAGGGCTCACCATGAGGTCTCCATACTTGAACCCAGCCATTGTCGTATCCCAAATAGAACTGTTTTCTTCTAGAAGCTTTCCTCAGTGTATCTTTTAGACTATTATACTTCAGACTGGCTAGCAACATCCTATCTGTGTGACCACCATATTGTTACTTGCAGTCCTATGTACAAAAGTGGTCTCCTGAATGCCTATCTGACTCAAGAAACCACGGAAGACACATACGCGTTCAATAGGCTAGAACTTCTGGAGAACTTTTTGTGGCCACAAGCTGCTCTTCTATATTCAGTAGCAAGGACATCTATTGGCTATAATAACAAAACAACCAAAACTCAATCAAAGGATAGCTTTCAGAAGCCCAATAAATAATATATCTGCAACATTATAGGGCATAAAAGATTAACACCTCAGTGGAGCGCTGTCCTTTGATCCCTCCTTTGATTGTTTGTTTGCCCGTATTATTTTATTCAGAATGTCTAATGAATTATACACGGGCCGCCAGCTTTCTATTCACCTTCCAGAACATTCTGTTAGTTTAGACAAATGAAAAAGTGTGAAGCCAGCAAAAACTACAATGCAATATTGTTTGATCTCTAATTGACTAATCTAGATATGGAATGTCTCCTAGAACAAGGTCATCGGCCACCACTTTTTTTTTCAGGTGCATGTGAGAGATGAAAGGCAATATACTCTTTATGTTAGCCGCACAGATGATAGTTGGAATCGATACAGATATGAGCAGAATGATTACAATTCGCCTGTAACTGTTACTTTCCACCATCGTCAAAACAGCCAGCAATATTATTTCCATTTTTCATTGATGGAGGGGGGAGGAGGTGGCTGTAAAAGAGCTTATGTAGTTTTGGTCGAGTGAAAGAGATCAAACTGTTAGGATTCTCTGTGCTGCATTTGCAGAATCAATACAGCTGCTTCTTTCATTTGTCTTGGCTTTTATTGTTAATAATAAATGTCAAGAAAGCGCTCTCAGAAACAGGAAGGTGTTCCCAAAGTCAGAGATTATGGCAACAACACAATGGCAGGAGCTGTCGTGTACTGGAAATACATTCATATCATTTAGATGGAGACAGGTTCTTGTCCTCCTCTACATTCTAAGTGACCGGCCTAGAAAGTACAAATATACATCATGGGGATACAGCTTATGTTTTGCAGTGACTCACCGGGTTGTTAACACGCTGGGTTGCTCAATGAATTTCTTTTACTAAGCCAAATATGTATTTTTGTGATTTCCTTCAAGTTCAAGACTAGTTTGTGCCTGAGGAAAGTTTATTTTATAAAAAAAAAAAAAAAAAACTTCCAGAGCACTCTCGTGTATGCCAGTGGATTCTTCATTCAGTGACATCAAGTGAATCAAAACAGTTAAAACAGTGAAATGGTAGTAATCCAGATATATGATGACAACATTTTGGATTAAAAAAAACCATTTTTCAAGTCATAGCTGCATAGTAATAAGAAGAATAGGAATAATAAGAAGAATGAATATGAGTGGGTATAAAATACATATAAGCTGCTATGAAGCGTCTGCATAGGGAAAGTATCCAAGGTGCTATACATATACAGTGGTCCCTCAAGTTACAATATTAATTGGTTCCAGGACGACCATTATATGTTGAAACCATTGTAAGTTGAGTAATCGGTTCCAAAGCCCCAAAAAGTCATCTGAGATAAGAGAAAATGAAGATTTATGAAAAATAAGCAGATAACGAAGACAGATAAATCAAGTCCTTACATCTAAGGCCTTTTTCACATGAGCGTGATGGATTAGGTCCGGATGCGTTCAGGGAAACTCCAACCATTTCGCAAGAAAGTTCAGTCAGTTTTGTCTGGATTGCATTCGGTTGTTTAGTTTTTTCCGGCGTGGGTGCAATGTGTTTTGATGCGTTTTTCACTCGCGTGATAAAAAGCTGAAGGTTTACAAACAAAATCTCTTAGCAACCATCAGTGAAAAACGCATTACATCCGGACTTGCTTCAGGATTCAATGCATTTTCAACTGAAGCCCCATTCACTTCAATGGGACCAGGGCTGCGTGAAAAACGCAGAATATAGAACATGCTATGATTTTCACGCAACACATTTTCACGAACTGATATGTGAAAAAAAAACGCTCATGTACACAGACCCATTGAAATGAATGGGTCAGGATTCAGTGCGGGTGCTATGAGTTCACGTCACGCATCGCACCCGCATGGAAAACTCGCTCGTGTGAAAGAAGCCTAACAGTCCAGAATAGATTGCTAACTAGCAAGTAATCCAGCTATTTTACCAGAGAAGTGGCCTTGATTGGTTGGATCTGGAATCTGAGACATTGTATGTTGAGTTTGGTTTCAACTTACGATGGGTCAGAAAAGACCATTGTACCCTGAGGTATTTGTCCTGAGCAATCACTGTAATACAATTGCATATATGTATTAAAAAGCATAAACATGTGGATAGTGAGTTAGTGCTATAGTGGAATCCAAAGCGTAGCGCAAACATACAGCAGCTAGCCAGATACTGTGTGTTCCGGTGCACGGACTCTGCTCTAGTAGGTGTCAATAATACATAGAAAAACTGATAATCCAGCACCAGGATCCCCCCAAAATTTAGACTTTATTCCAATTCTTAAAAATTATATTCCATAGGCACAAGTGCAGTAATATAGCCATTATATTTTAAATGCCATGATTAAGATCACTTAAGTGATCGTAACACATAGGTTATATTACTACACTTTTGTCTAAGGACCATCATTTTTAATAGTTGGAATAAAATCTACAATTTAGTCGTTGGTGCTGAAATATCATTTTGTTATGGATATAGTAGAATGCCTGGTAATGGAGGTAGAAGGGGAAAAGCGGCTGGAGTAGTGACAGTGAACCGATGAAAAGGAGAGAGTGGGAAGCTCCAGGCATGCGCTCCCAGAGCATACGAGAAGAGAGATAGGGAAAGTTCCTAGGTAGCCAGGATACCAATGATCTGGTAAATGCAATCAAGGATGTGATCAGCGTGTGCGCCGAGAGGAGGGAACACCCTAGAGCAGTGATGGCTAACCTCAGGCACTCCAACTGTGGTGAAACTATGACTCCCAGCATGCTCCATTCATTTCTATGGTGTTCTGAGAACAGCCAAGCAGGTGTACATCCTGGGAGTCGTAGTTTTACCACAGCTGGAGAGACGGAGGTTAGCCATCACAGACCTAGAGGGGAATAGCCTATGATGAAAGCAGATGTGCCATGGGAGGGTATGGAGGACTATAAAAGAATGTAATAGGGGAATGATATGGGATAAGCAACGTGAGGGGAGATTATATGTAAAGGGTATGTGATGAGCTAATGTTATTAAAGTACAGCAGCTGTCATAAGGAAATAACTGGACCACTGAATGTGGATGTATGGAAAATATGAATGTGAAAATTATTATCATTATTATTATTATTATATAAACTCACACACAAAAATATTACCCATTAGTATAAGAGTAATGAACCATGCGAAGATATATAGATGTATCAGGGCTGCACTGGGATAGATACATGTAAAAAGGCTAGGTTTTCTGATTTAACTGGTTGCATGCACAGTCTCTGCTCCAGTAGCGGAAGCAGGGCCTACTGTATGCATTTGCACCACTTCTTGGAGCAGAAGCACAGTTGAGAGATTGTTAGGGCCGGACGAGATAGGTTAACACCCATAACACCCATCTATACCATTACTGCAAACTTCTAGAAATTAATTTATATACTTATAGTACAAGTAATAAAAGAATGGCACAACATAGAGTCTTAAGAAAAAAATATCCAAAATTTCTCCAAAATATAAGGGGAATGCTGGAGATTAACATTTTCTCAGCAGCAGGAAGAAAGTTGTTTAACTGCTGGTTTGAGCTTTTTGACAATATTTTCAACATCTCATTTTCTTAAGCAAATATGTGGCAATAAGACATTTCATAATCCAGTGCTGCATATTGCAGAATATTAAATCACTTAGAATCAAATTCAACTTTTTTTACACTGAAAAGATTTCTAGATTTTTTTTCTCCTGATGGTGTGTTTTTCATAATTGTTTCCTGGCGTACAGTATCAGAATGTATTGGCTCAGATGAGCCGAAGTTATTACTTTGCGAAGTCTCGCGAAGGTACCACTTGGAACCGAAACCTCAGGAAAAGGTTTTTAACATTAGAAATGTTTGAAGTTATTACCTGAAGTCTTGCGAGACTTCGCAAATGATTATTCTTCTGATCAAACTAAACTAATGGGTGCAACTGAGCTCTGAAATATCCTAAGTTGATCCTAAGGACCAACAAAATGTGTATTCTCTCATATCCTATCTTGACTCAAGTTACTAAGGATAAGGCTGGAGGTACTTTGCGTCCTTGTTTTTTTTTTTTCCGATGTTCCACAGGACTAACAGTATATCATTTCTTCTGGAGACTCTTCAGTAAATTCAATTGTAGACTGAAGTTCTCCACATTGTTACCAATGATTAGAGCTCAATCAGTGAGGGTTCAGCTTCTGGCACCCCCAAAGATCAGTACAATGGAGGGGCCATGCCATTTCAACAAGTGGCATATCCTCTTTATTTTGATACATAGTCACATGGACTTGTTATTACAAGTACACTTACCCATGTTCCAACAAGCACTTAGTAAAACAGCTTGTTCCATACAGTTCAATTCAAGTGTATGGGAAGAGCTGCAGTGTCAGTCAAGCTGCTGATACAGGCTGCTACTTCTCTGTAACGAGCCACTATATCTCTGTACAGAGCTGCTGTATCTCTGTAGATTGATGCAGTGGCCATAATCACAGCATAGCTTTTTCAATTTAGTGATCAGTGGAGGTCATAGAGCTGGATAGATTATCAATGTTATGGTCCTCAAGAGCTTCTCTTGGGGATGCCCTGAATATATGTATATGACTGGAACATAGTTTGATTTTAGTATTTTTGTGCATAATATAATTTCTAACATCCATAAACCATCTAGTAACTTTCGAGTAGGAAGCAGTAATTTTTCCATGTGTTATTTTACCACTTGTCTGAGCTTGAATGTTTTGGTGCAGAATGAGATTTAATATGTTCAGTGCTAGCTGTTCACGGGAGTACCTCCAAATCAAACCTTCAAGCCTGCCATGCATTAAATGTGAAAAAAGAAAACATGAACAAGGGTTAACAGTAGCATGCTCTAAAAATGATCTTTCGTTCCAAATGGAATTACACCTGGTGATCTGTAATGGATTGTATTTCATGCTGACACTTTCATTCTTCTGCTGTACTGCTTTTGAGCATCTTCTTTTGTAAGCTGTTTCACTCAAAAAGATAAACAGACAAAAGCGCGGCAAGAGAGAAAGGAACAGAAAGGCAGCCATGTGGAGAGACATGCTGCCTAGTAACAACCTAGCCCTGTGGCAGCCATACTCATTCGCTGGTAGGAGCTCGTAGACTGTGCTCTGCCTGCATTGGCACTAAAAAGGAAAATAAATAAATAAAACAAAATAAATAAACATAATATATGTATATATACATACCTTGGGTCAACTTCTTTATAGGATGTCTTCAGTGTGGCACTATAAGTATTGGTAGAAATAACTAAATGTTATGTCTGTGCAGATTGTGCCCAACTGGATTAGACTGCATGAAGCTAATACTAAAAGTTAAGTTTTCTATGTTTATACAAAGAAAGCTTTAAGTGTAGCTGCCCTTTGAGTTTATTTTTAATACTGTGTAGGGGCAGGGCTGTTACACATTTTTGTAAAATACTTCATCAGGTAAAGATGTTTCTTTGTTCTAGAAAATATGGTATAAAGCTCTAACACAGTGGTGTAAATAGAGAAGTAAGGGCCCCATACCAAGGATCAAACCAGGCCCCCCACACAGGACAGAAGGGTTTCTGCCTAGGGCAATTTTCAATGACCCTTGGGCCATTTTTCCACTGCTTCATTTGCTAAAAGTTGTTCCTTTAGAGGGTAGAGTCCTGACCAAGTTTTCACCTCTATTAGAAGAGGAGATAATCACAACTAATACTGGGCCCCCTCTTGCTCTAGGCCCCATAGCAGTCACCTGGTCTGGCTCTATGGTAGTTACTCTCCTGCTCTAACACGATTGCTAAGGAAAGTCTGTCTTCATTCTTCAGTATTTTACTGAGTGCTGAGGATACCTGTGTGTAACATGCAGAGACTTCCAGCCTGCCTCTTGTCACTCCCCAGTCCCTGACTATGTATATGTTCCCTACCTATCACTGCTCATCACCCTTCCTATGTGACTTGCTACACACAGGTATCTTCAGTGTTCAGTGAACCGTTGATTCTCCTTAGCACCACATAGTGAGAGCTTAAACTGAAATGACACTGACACTTAAAATGTGACTGTCATGTTTTCATCAAAAAAATCAATTTTGTAATCTGTTACTGCTGCTGCAGCATTATGCATAAAGCAATCTTTAGTTTCTGCACATACCACTGTTTTCCTTGAGGTTTTTCCCTTTTCCCACACTTGCTGTATCCAGCAGCTTCCTGTCAGCCAATCAGATTGGACTACTGACTAACACGCCTCTGCACTCTGAAGCCTAATGCAAGCATGCAGTGTGAAGGACCGCCCCTCTGTCTTCCTGTCCTCGTAGATAAGACATAGCAACAGTCTTTTAAGGGACCAGTGGAAAGGGACAGGAGACATTAATGAAAGCTTTTATTATAAAGTAATTACAGATCTTTTGGCAATAATTGACAGACTAACTCAGGTATACATGCCTAGCTCTAGTAAACTAGCAAATAAATAAAAAAATATGACAGTTACACTTTAAAAGGATTATGCCACCTCTGGGACCCATGCCTACTCCAGAATGGGGACCCATCCCACCATGATTGGTATTTGCTCTTTCCACCCTATGTTAGCATTGTAAGTGTGCCCAATTCTTATGTGACTCCCACTCACCCCTATTTGGTCACCTCTCCAGCTGATGCAATGACCATAGGCCCTCTCACCAGGCAGGAAGAGATCCAGGGACCCTTGTTCAGAAAATGGATGCAGGACCTGCATCCATCAGACATTGATAGTATTTCCAAGTCTCGTACCCACCTTGAGTGCTGTTGAAGACAAGTCTACTCTTATTGCAACAAGGAGTGGAACATAGTATTAGTATTTATCTCATGACTAATGTAAAAAATGAAAACCAGACATATTGTAGCACATGACAATCTCTTTCTAACTAGAACCTGCCCTGCACCTCACATAGATTCAGAGCTCCTCCGTTTATTGTTCCAATTGCTCTGCTAGATTTATTTCATGCTGGTAGCTCAGTGGGCATGTCTTTTCTAGGGGGCATGTCCTTTTTGCTTCCCTGTAACTGTCACACAGGACAGTAGATAAGGCTGGTTTTAATTAAAAGATTGAAACTGAGCATGTGCGACCACCTCAGTGATGTTACTGAGGTGAACAAAGAAATGAGAAAAATAATACAGAGCAGGTGGTGCTATACAGATACATTTTATTGAATAGCTCAGTATTATATTACATTTTTTGTGGCATTCAATTTGACCATTTTTAGATTTAAGGGCTGATTTAATTTGAAAAATAAGCAATAATCTTTGCGGGACAACCCTTTTACATAACACTTACTATAGTAGAATAATGGTTATAAAAGAAATCAGCATCTACCTGAAAATATCTATATTTCACCATGCTCTTTATTGTATTATTAATGAAATGCAGCAATACCATCAGCTGTATGTTCCCATGGAAAAGGATTATTGACTGATTTTCATTCAGGAACTTTTTGCATAAAATATTCCGGTTTATGACAACTCATGTCTCCATTTGATGAGAGTCTGGCATCTAACAATAATGATGTGATTTTCAAGCGGTCAGTAATAGCCCAGCCTAGTCATACGGCAGCCTCTCAAGTACAATTACTGCTCTAATAAGTATGAAAGCAGTTTATTTCCAGCAGGGAACTCAATGGGAAACGTAAATAACAGATTAACAGCAAAACACAAAACATGTTGACCAAATAGATGATTGCGAGCAAACAGAGTACATTTCACTCTTTAGCATTCTTGGTAGGCTTCTGTTCAAGGAATTTAAGAATTGTTTTCTTATAAACATTACCTCGGTCTGGTGTTCAAAGTAATATACATATAAATAAAGTTATTTTTTTTTCAAATCAAATGAATTATTTTGGCCATTTATTTTCTTGATCATTCAAAAACATTATAGTATAGGTGTTAAAGGAGATTTCTACTAGTAGGATATTGGTGACCTATCCTCAGGATAGGTTATCAATATTTGATCGGTGGGCGTTTAACACCTGGCACCCCTACCTATTAGCTGTTTGAAGAGGTGATTGTGCTCCAGCGAGCGGTGCAACCTTCTAGCAGCCTACTAAGTACAGTGCCATACACTGCGTAGTAATAGTACTGCTTGGTATTGTAGTCCAGGGCCATACACTTGATTAAGCATCATTCACACGTCAGTGTTCCATGTACGTGTGCTGTACACGTTCTCCACGGACAGCACATGTACCCATTCATTTTAATGTCAGTTTTTTACCACAGTCTTGTTTTTAGCACGGATGCATGCTCTATTTTGTCCGTGTTCACTGATCCCCACCACACCCATTATAGTCTATGGGTCCATGAAAACCACAAATGCAACATGGATGCCATCCATGTTTCATCCGTGTTTCACGGATCATTAGGAAGAGATGCTTTGAAATTTATTTTTCATCTGTGCAGTGTCAGTGAAACATGGACAGCACACATACAGCAAAGTAACTCACTGACCACACACAGATCCATCACAGATATCGTCACAGAGGGATCACTGACCACTTTTTCATGAATTTAAGCATGGATGGGTGAACGAGGCTTTAGAAGTGAGCTGCACACTGTGGCCAATGAACATGAAGTCATCGGAGTGCTGCAGCCTCTTTAAACTTCTGATTGGTGGAGGTCCAGGGAGTTGGATCCTGACCGATGAGATATTGATGACCAATTCTGAGGATAGGCCATCAATATTCTACTTCTGTAAAACTGCTTTAGATATCTGGAGCCCCCAAGTGTTCGGTACCTCCTCAAGTTGCATATGGCTCCATACAGCTCTGTGGAAGCTACAGAAAAAGCCAAGTGCTTTCAAGCCTATCTGCAGGAAATCCTCCTGTTGGGAGATCCATGAATGGCCATTATATTGAGTTGCTGGCGTTGCACAGAGACCCTTGAAATGACTAAGCTAAGCTGATTTATGTGAATGTTAATGGTGGTAGGACAAAATTGTATCCATAGGATGTAACTAGAGATGAGCAAAGTTTTGGAAAATTCGATTCGGGTGCAATGACAGAGAACTGCGATAGTGACGCTCCCCATCACTATAGCCATCAGATGCTGCGTTGATACATGATTGCGGAATCTGAGAGTAAAAACTGTGTAAAATTAACTGAAAAAAAATCATACTTACCGCCTCCATTTGCTCACAACGGGTCGGCCATCACTATCTTGCTTGAAGATCTGGCGCAAAATCTCGCACAGCCCAAGATGACGTTGTCACGCCGGCCAGCGTGGTGACATCATACGTCACCACGCACAGGATTTCTGCCAAGATCTTCAATCAAGATGGCGACGGCCGGCCCATTGCAAGTAAATGGAGGAGGCAAATATGATTTTTTTTTTTTTTTCACTATTTCAGGTTAAATCGATTAGCTACCAGGAAGCACGAGGAAATTCGACTTCTCAGCAAATCAAATTTATCCTGAAATTCGGATCAAATTCCACTTCATTGGATTTGATTTGCTCATCTCAAGATGTAACATTTGTTCTGATTGAATAACTGCAAGCAGTTTTTGAAAACCACAAAGAATTATTATAAAAATATATTGAACTGTTGTATAATTTTTAATGAGCCGCAGCTTGTACTAGGCTTCCAGGCTCATTGTCAGTATAACCCAGATCAGGCCACTAGGTGGCAGCACCGAACTGTGATATAGTGATTTCTATACAGACTAATAGAGCAATTTGCATCTGATGATTGTAAGTTGTGGTTCACTTGAAGGACTTAACAAAAAGTAAAAAAAAAGTTTTGAAAGTACCTTAAAAATTAAAATCACCCCATTCCCCAAAAATAAAATAAATAAATAAATAAAAATAGTATGGGTATTGCTGCATGAGAAAACACAAAATTCATCACTTTATCTCCCAAGAAAATTTAATAAAAAGTGATCAAGTCATACACACCCCAAAATGGTACTGTCAAAAATGACAGATCGCTCCGCAAAAAATGAGCCCTCACACATCTCCATAGAAATAACTATGAAAAACTTATGAGGGTCAGAATATTGCGATAATTTTTAACGAAGTGAGTCCTAATGAGTTGGTGCTGCTAGGGTTGCCAACCTTTCCCATTCACATCACAAAAAATACTGGTTACACAAGTTAAAAAGGTTGGTGTGGGTTAAGATGGGTGTTATTTGATCATATTTTATGTTTTTCACTGTTGGGGACACCTTGTGTATTTAAGTTTTATTTGGCCTCTATTTTTAGAATGTTTGTGTGGGGACTCAAGCTCCCAACCTTTTACTTTAAAGTCAAGAACCTTAACCACTGGGATATAGAGCTCAATGTTAAGCTATAGCTGAAAAACCTCATAGAAGTTTCTCTTGTATTTTTCACCTCTGCCTTGACACTGAGCTCTATAGCCCAGTGGTTAAGGTTCTTACCTTTAATGTAAAAGGTTGTGAGATCAAATCCCCACAGAAACATTTCAAAAATGTTCAGACGGCCGTATTTTTGCAGGTCCGCATCACTGCGGACCCGCAAAAAACGGGGACCGCCCGGTGTGCGTTCCACAGCGCTCGGAACACACGCCGGGCGGCCCCATTGAAAATGCCTATACTTGTCCGTGCATACGGACAAGTATAGGACATGTTCTATCTTTTCTTGCTGAGCAAGCAAGATAGCGTGCCGCCCATAGAGGTGAACGTGCCCGGGCCCAAATTTGCGTAATAGGTGCGGACCCGTTCACACGACCCTTAGACTTATATACATAGGGTTTCCCAAGCATAATAACCATGCTTGGGAATACCCCTTTCATGTTGATAGCACTAACTAACACACATCCATATATGGAGTCAGAGCAGGGGCTCCTAAGCCGGGAAACTCCCCACTCTGAAGATCAACTGTTCAAACATCTGCTATCTGCCTGACTGAACGCTGCCATCGGGACTGAAGCAGGGGGCCCCTTAGAGGATCGGGGCCCAGGGCAATTGCCAACTTTGCCCCTAACGCCGGCCTTGATCGTGTGATTTCCATGTTTTTAGCATGTTATTATTTGCTTGTCTCTCACTTTTACCCAGCATGTTGCTTTATCCACATTTGATCTCCACTGCACAATCGTACGAGGCATGGATAAAAGCTTGGTTCTTGCCAATTCAATTCACTCTCTATAGCTTCGGCCTGTAAATTCTTTTCAGTACCCTGCAATTGAAATGCAAGAAAGCGTTTTATAGAAATTCCTACGAAAACGAATTTTAAAACGAGAGTGAATTCATGTATTCTGAAAATGACCAAGTGATCACTTTGCTTTAAGCATGCCTATGTTAATGTGCATCTACATCACCCAGATTAACCATTGTTATGATTTTTGTATGCTATGATTTTGTCTTTATGTTTCATGTCTCTTTTTATGTTTTCCCATTGACCAGAACCTTTATTTACAACCACAATCATCCCCTTTTTCACCACTGCAACAGTCAAAACCTCTGTTTCCATAACACCCCGTTCAAAATCATCCGTCTCTGGCACTGAAGGTATGTTTGCTCTATCATACACCTTGTGCACTAGTCTTCTACCTATGTCAATGGCTGAGATGTGATAATTGAAGCTTAATGGGTAAACATGACAATATTCCACTGGATTGGATACCTACATTGATGACTTGGGTTGAAAGCTATTCCTCCTGATCCCGATATACACATGTACAGTCAGCTTAGCCAAGTGTTCATGTGTTCTTTATTGGAAGAGACGGCTTAGACATATGCCCTGACAGCAAAAGGATTGGGCATCCCCTGACAGCCCGATCCTTAAGCATCTGCAATCAAACAAAAGGTGGAATACTACCTTTCTGTCTCATTAAAATCACTAGGTTTGCCTAAAGGTGGATTTACACTGCCTAACTGAGCAGGCAATTATTAGAAGTTTGGGTCCACATTGACTTCAATGGGGTTCGGTGTTGGGGGTCAAGTCTGGTACCCAAACCGAACTTTGAAGCAAAGTTCGTCCGAACCGGTTGAACCTGAAGATCCATGGGTCCGCTCATCCCTAGAAGGGACCTTTCCTTTACAATAATTGCCTGTTCGTCAGTGGGAGTGAGAGCTGCATTGACAGGTGGCTGCATTGGCTACTGTCATCACTTGTCTTCATACAAGTTCATTGTTTCTGAGCAGCTGATCGCTGTTAGCACAGCAGGATATGTTGTCTAGAAATTATGGATTTTAATGTGCTACCTAAAAGATCACTTCAACTGATGGACTAGCGTTTTACTTTCATCGGGTGATCGGCAGCACATTTACACTGGCAGAATATTGGGAACGAGCATTCGTAGTAATGCTAGTTTCCAACAATTGGAAGACAATTGTGTAGTGTAAATCTGCCTTAAAGGGATTGTCTGGTTTTTGGTATTGAAGATCTATCCTCATGTTAGGTCATCAGAATCAGATCGGTGGGGGGTCCACCCCTACCAATCAGCTATTTGAAGAAAATGCAGTGCTTGTACAACCGCTGCACTTTCTTCACTGTTTACCTGCTCGCAATCCACATTTCAGGAGTGAGCAGTGTCATTACAGAGCCTTCCGCCCATTCACTTCAATGAGAAGGAGAGGTGCAGTTGTTAGATGTCCAATTCAACTGAAGCTGTAATTACACCCACCTGCTGCTGCAATGTTGACCGTGAGCTGGTAAACAGTGTAGAGAACTCAAAACTTGCATGAGTGCTGTGGTCTCTTCAAACAGCGGAGGAAAGGCCTATCATTATCAGAAACCAGACAACCCCTTTAATACTAATTGAATGTGTATGGAGAGGTTTTATTTTCTTGAATATTATTTGTTTCTGCTTCCATATAAATGCTTAAAGCGGTTATCCGTGGCAGACGGTGATGGAGATGAGCCTTCCTAGCGTCACCCGCGATGCTAGGAAGGCTCGGCCCCATCAATGCCTGCCATTGGCTGCCCCCATCCCCCCACACACCAGATGTTTTCATCCACGCACGAAGAGCATTTCCAGTCTCTGATAACCCCTAAAAAGCTCCAACTATGAATGACCAACATTGTTCTTCCATCTTAGACCTAATCTAACTTTTGATATTTAAACACTTTACTATTCTGGCCAGGAGAAAGTATAGTCTGGCCAAAATGAAGTCCATAGGGAGGTATATTCCTCTAAATCTGATCTGGAAAACCATTTTATGATGTTTAGTTTGGTTGTTGGATTAGCCTGGATGCTTTGGAAGTATTATTACAAGTTGGGAATACCACATTGATGGAGATCTAGGGAATGGTATATTTATAATCAGGAGGAAAATAGTTTTCTGCATTAGGATGGGTTTGCTTTTTCTGGATCAACATTACAGAAAAATAGATTGTACTGGATTTACTTACTGTACATGTTTATTCAACCTTATTATGTTAAAATACTCCGTACTTCATGTGCCATTATCAGCTTGTTACCAGAACTCCGGGCTAACAATGGAACCATTTGCCATGACATTTGCCCTATAATCACTAAAAAGGCATTTTTGGATTGTTGACAACCAATTGAAAAATAGTGAGGAGTGGATTTTAATGGTGCATATAGATGTGAAAATACGTTGTGTTTCAGCTCATCACTATTTTCAATCAAGTGGTGGGGGGAGCAGCCAATAGCAGGTCATGACGGGGACTAGTCTTCCTTGCATCGTGGGTGATGCTAGAGAGGCTCATCCCCTATCGGCTGCCAAATTTTAGCTGGGAGAGAGAAAATGCTGATTCATTCATACAATACCTTTTCTTGCACCTCTGGTTTGGTGTTATGATATTTCACTGCCTGGTCCTGTCAATCAAAGTGGAGAGGAAGAGATAGTCACAAAGAGAGCCGAGCATCTAGGTGTAACGATAACGCCCCCATTGCTCGTAGAGGCTCATTTGCATATATTAAAACATAATTTTTCTCAGCAATGTGGACACATATGAACATGGGACCAGCACAGTTCCCTTCAGCTATCAAATGCACTTGTAACAGGTCAACCAGTTTCATAGCTACAAATCTTTTGACAGAATAGGGGTTTTTTCGCCTTCCTCTGGATCAGCTTGTAGGATAACAGGCCGAACTGGATGGGCAGATGTCTTTTTTTGGCCTTATAAACTATGTTACTATGTTACTATGTAGATACCCTTTAAGACTATATGAGTGCAACGAAATGTGGCCCAGGAGGCCAAAGCGAACCAACATAGCATGCACATCTCAATATAAAATTAATAAATGTTTATTGGACAAACAGTACACACAAAGATTAAAATTGTATACAATAATCAAGTGCTAGTGCGATGCCACTAACACAAAAACAGGAGCCAACCAGGTCAAAAAATCAGACCGAACATGTATAATACGAGACAATACAACAAATCCATGAGGGCATAAGAGATATCAAATAAATAAATAAATGATAATGCACTATCTCATATGATAAACAATACCTAATCCCATGGATAGAAATTATAATGAAATTCCTGGATCAGTGTGGCATTTCTGAAAAGATGGAGCACCCACCCCACACATATCGCCGGCACATTCGGCTTCCTCAGGGGTAACAAGTAAGTGACTGAGTTGTCCTTAATATAGCAGTATGGAATCATGAGTAATAATATAATAAGTATAATCACCTGAAAGAAAGAGACCAAAAAACAATGTTTCCAGTGTCTCCAGGGCCAAACAGCGCGCTCACGGAAGTCAGGTAAACCATGTGACAAACTAAACTGGTTAGTCACATGGTTTACCTGACTTCTGTGAGCGCACTGTTTAGCCCCAGAGACGCCGGGAACAGGGTTTTTTGGTCTCTTTCTTTCAGGTGATTGCACTAATTGTCTTTTGAACCATCCTTGCACTTCATAGTATAGTCAGTGTGCCCCCCTTTTGCCTTTTTTATTCTTTAAGACTATACGAGGCTAACTTGATTTGTTGTAGAAATTTCTGTAATTACCCCAGATATGAAAGTGAGCTATCAGGGCCTACGGAGATGTAAAGAGGGTGGCTTTAGACACAGTTCACTTGTGCCTCTGAAAATAGCTAGAAATATACGGATTCTGTCTAGGAGTATAAATCTAATTTCTTTCATATAATTGAGTCCATTTAAAGCTTCTAAAATGCATCTACCTCCACTGCGATTTTCGTAAATCCCATTGCATGCCTGCATTTGTGAACTTTTTTTCTTTTTGCTTAAAGTAAAAAGAAACTTATCTTAGGAAACAGAGATCATCTGTAGGAAAGACCCAGCTGGATGTCCATCTTGTTCTCACTTAGAATCATAAACTGTTTGATCCAATGGTTCTTTTCCATTGCTGGCTTAGATAGAAGATTGTAGAAACCTAAAAATAGATGTCATTAGGTGGTATGGGTGATGGGCCTGTAGGGCAAGGGAAGAGAATTTGCAAATTCTCAGAGCCTTGTAGATGTTATTAGAATTTGTTGGAATTAGCAGTTGTTAGAATTATTACGATAGTATTGCAATATTAATATTGGTAATGTTAATGTATAAGCATTACTTTCTACTGTTAGAACTTTACAATCATTAGCATTACATAGATTCTACTGATCTGTTACTGCTGAAGCAATATGTCACATAGCATCTTCATAGGAGTTCCTTCTGCACACCCACCCATCGATGGCAAATAATGCTCTTTCACTCCACAACAAAAGGTTCTTCGGCAGCTGCTGAAGATCATTCACTGGTTAAATGGATGCTCCACCATACTCATAATCACCTTAGGATCGCCCTCTCCAGAAGAATCGTGTTAGCAAACAAGAGGAGTGAAATTAGCCCAAGGGTCATGGAAAACCCATAGAGGTTGAAACAAAGACCATGGCTTTTTGACCTTGGTTGCAAATTCCAACAACATAATGGGGGACCCAGGTTAAAGGGTTAGTGTAGCCTGAAATGTGTCAAAGTTTTTATCTGCTTGTATCTCGCATGAAAATAACAAATCTGGTTTTAAATGTTGTCAGTGCTGGATCGTTTTCTCTGTTTTCAATTGGAGTTCCATCTCACCGTTTCACACCGAATTTTAAGTGCCTGCAAAGCCCCAGAGAAGTGGAGCTGGTAGTGGTGAACATCCATCTTTTCTCACTCCTTTAAGTGCCCACAGTTCAAAGGATAAAATTGCACTGCTTATGTTTTTAAGCTTCTGAGGACTGTGGTATGAAGGCAAAATAGTGAGAACTGTGACAAAAGCTATAACTAGAGATAAGTGAATTTCTTGAAAATTTGGCTGGGGTCCAGTTCGTCTCGATCAACCTTTTTATTTGATTTGGGTGCAAATTGATTCTACTAGAAGTAGTTTAAATGCCTGAAAAAGTTTATCTCAAGAAATTCAGATTTTAACAAATATGATAAAAAAAATGTGGGTTGAATTTTGATTCTAAAAAAATCGCAAAAACCGTGGCAAGAGCCATAACTATGGGCATTTGAAATGAGCAAATATATTAAAATTGGTTTTGGGTCTGATCAGTCTGAATCAACCTTTTACTAAAGAACAAGAATCAAAAGTAATTTGAATCCCTAGAACACTCTGCCTGTTAGGTCTGCAGCCCGTGCCTGCTACCCTGTGGTCCCCTGCAGGTATGAAAGCCATGCCACTTACCATGCAATCGGGTATCCTGGTCACCCTCTCTATGAGACTGCTTCCATGCTCCTGTCTGATGCTCCCTTAGGGTACATGCTCACCTCTGGCCAGTGCATGTGATCCCCAATCCTTCCTCAGAAAATGTCTGAGGGTCCCTGAATATTTAATGCACCCTCTCCAATCAGGAGGGTGCCTGAAGGTTCCCTGGTAACTAGAAAAGGTGTTTGATAGTCTAGTACAACCTGCTGCCTTCCAGCTGTTGCAAAACTACAACTCCAGACATGCTCTAATAGCTGTAGACTGTCCAGGCATTTTGGGAGTTGTAGTTTTGCAACAGCTGGAGGGCTGTATTCTTGCCTTATTTTAAGTGTGTGCCTTCCTCCATGTATGACCCTGTACTTTCAAGTTGAAATTCAATTTGTATGTAAAGGGGTTGTCTCAATTCAGCAAAAGGAATTTATCATGTAGACAAAGTTAATACAAGGCACTTACTAATGCATTGTGATTTTCCATAATGCCTTGTATGCTTGCTAGTTACTTTTTTCCCATCACATTATACACTGCTTCTTTCCATGCTCATGGCCACCCTGTAATCCAGCAGCAGTGGTCATGCTTGCACACTATAGAAAAAAGTGGTGGATTATGCACACTCCC
This sequence comes from Rhinella marina, assembly GCA_900303285.1. Lineage (NCBI taxonomy): Eukaryota > Metazoa > Chordata > Amphibia > Anura > Bufonidae > Rhinella > Rhinella marina. Next base: position 14,832 of record ONZH01026372.1, on the reverse strand, counting down.
ATGGTCCCGGGCACCAGCGAATTTGCCTAAATTAAATTTCAGGAATTCAGAGTGTGATTAAAAAAAACAAAAACAGTGGGGTAGAATCTTGAGTCTAAAGAATTGATTTGCTCATTTTTAGATGTACACACTTTTGTAGCTATACCCACCACCAATGATTTTTCTCTATCCTTGGAACCATGAGCATTTTGATTACATGTACAAAGTGTTTTCTTTTTCATCCACTGCAGTTAAAATTTTCTCTCAGAAGCAACATTTTAATACATGGTATATTATGAATTATTGTATGCTTGTCATACTGTATTTATGGAACTACCTTAGATTAGATCTAGGTTCCTTTTGGGGAAGGTATTCATTAGGGAATTCATTAGAAAGTGCTCAGAAAAAAAACATAAAATAATAAAGAAATGGACACTCACCCCCTAAGCTCCTTTTCAGATCTTTATCAGGTTCACTCGGATCTCTGCTTTCTGGTCCACTCTTTATAGAAAGGAAATGCCTTGAGATGCCTACTCAGCCAGTCACTGGCTGACAACTATCAGTGCTGGAAGCAAGGATCAGCAGTACAAGAGATCTGCAATCAGTAATGAACTGACTGCATCATAAAACACTAAGAGACAGACAGTTAATTTCAGTGGAGCCGCGGTCGGCCAAAGAGATCCAGCAGACACACGATTGCTTATCCTTAGTATAGCCCATCAACACTGGATCAGTTTGAGTCTGGCTCTCAACTGTTTTAAGGTCAGTTGTGCTCCAGTGAGCACCATATCCCCTTTGTTGTTGGCCGGATACATCTCTATACTTTTAGCAGAGGCAGTGCCTAGTTTCACAGTTTACAACAGTTTTGTCCAATTCAAGTGAAAGGGATTGATCTGCAATAACAGACAGATGCTACTAAAAGTACAGTGATGTGTTTTTCAGACAGTGAAGCTGATGAAGTACTTGTCAAAGCATGGTGGCCCACTTAACTAACTAATTTGGGAATGCCAAGTGCAAGCCCCCCTTTGTTCTAATGTGTTCTTATTTTGATTACCGATCCTAAGGACAGACCATAAATTCTAAAGAAACAGATAACTCCTTTAAAAAGAAAAAAATAGCAATTAAAAAAACCTTAATTAGGATATTTTCCTCCCAATAAGCAGTTATTGGAAACTGATATAATCCGTCTTTCTCTGGTGAGTACATTGGATGGTTCTAAAATGTTCTTTGAGTGCCATCTGAGTAAATCCCATTGGCAAGTCTGATTTGGATGAAATTTCATGAAATATAAAGCAACGTGTCTCAAGGACTATAGAGATGTTCCTTAGAAAAGAGACAGCTGGTAGTCCATCTTACTTTGGCTTCTGATGATGAAACATTTGATCATATGGCCCCTGTCCATTGCTGACAGTAGAATAGAAGGTTGAAAAGATGTTAAGTCTTAAAGATAAGTGGGTGATTGTTCAGATAGATTTTTCAGACGAAAGTTATCATTTTGCATGATTTTTTCTAATAAGGCAATGATGAGATGATAATTTTTTCAAAGTATAATTAGGAAATGCATGCTTGCTCATTAATAGAAAAATTCTACTTAGTCTCTTAACAATAGACGCAATAACATGTTTGACTTTTAATTAGTAGAATATCTACATGGGTGTTACAATTTTTTGACAACAGTTCTTAGCATTTCTATGGCATTGTAATGATAATGGTGGCTCCAGCTGTGCAATATCAATTCTATTCTTCTCACGAGGCACACTTTAATAAGCAGTTCCAAATTAAGTGGCTATTCATATATTAAAGAGTTAAATATATAGGGCTGTAATATTTGCCCCTTCCAAATTTTTAGATTTTTATTGTATACAGTAATTGCCACACGTGAGAGTTTTGATCATCAAACTTCTTTCAATATTAGACATAGATAACCCAAATAAACACAAACTGTTGTTTTTCAATGATTATTTTATTTTTTCAAGGATAATGTTGGTCAACTCTACCTGGCCCTATGCAAAATGTTTTTACCCCCTTAGCTACTAATTTTATTATTTAAACAAATTCAACTGTCAGGATCTATTTCACCTGCCACACCCAGGTATGATTACTGTCAGGCCTGTTGTATTTAAATATCTCTTTGATAGAACCTGTCTGTCAATGTGAAGTTGGTTGTAAGGTGTAAAAAGCAGCACATGATGCAACATTTTAAAGAATACAGATCAACTAGCTGGATCAAGTTGATCTGGATCAATTTGTGAGTTAACAGGCTCAACTGGATGGACGTATGTCTATGTTTTTCAGCCTTATAAACTATGTTACTATGTTAGATATTAAACAAAATAATTGAAATCTACCAGTCTAGAAAGGCTTACAAAGTCTTGGACTCCATTGAATTACTGTGACAGCCATTATCCACAAATTTAGAAAGCTGGGGACATTGGCGCACAGTGCACCTTATCAGAAATAGCTGGCATAGCAAAATATCATCCAGAGCCCATCGACAACTCATCCAATAGGTAAAAATAAGAACTCAGACAAATATCCATTCCCCACCTAAGGACAATGTACACAGTTCCACACTAAGAAAGAAACTGGGCTCATCTAACATTTGACAAAAACATCTAGAGGACCACAAGGCTTTTAACCCCTTAAGGCCGAAGCTACTTTTACACTTAATGCCGAAGCCACATTTTTTAAATTTGCCATGTGTCACTTTATTAATTCATAACTTTGGGATTCTTTCACCGATTCGACTGATTCCAAGATTGTTTTTTCGTGACACATTGTACTCCACGGCAGTGGTAAATTTGAGTCAATATAAATCACCTTTATTTATATTAAAAAATCCTAAATTTACAGAAAATTTTGAAAAATTTGTAATTTTCAAACTTTGAATTTCTCTGCTATTAAGGCAGATAGTGATCCCTCACAAAATAGTTATTACTTTACATGTCCCATATGTCTACTTTATGTTGCCATCATTTTGTAGATGTAATTTTATTTTTTGGGGATGTTAGAAGGCTTAGAATTTTAGAAGCAATTCTTTAAATTTTTTTGAAATTTTCCAAAACCATTTTTTTAAGCACCAGTTCAGTTCTGAAGTCATTTTGTGGGGCTAACATAATAGAAACCACCATATATGACCCCATTTTAGAAACTACACCCCTCAAGGTTTTCAAAACTAATTTTGCAAACTATGTTAACCCTTTATGTATTCCACAAGAATTAAAGGAAAATGGAGATGACATTTCAAAATTTCACTTTTTTTGCCGATTTTCCATTTTAATCCATTTTTTTCCTGTAACAAATCAAGGGTTAATAGCAAAAATACCCTCAAAATCTATTACCCTGATCCTGCGAGTTACAGAAACACCACACATGTGATTGTAAACTACTGTATGGCCGCATGGCCAAGCGCAGAAGGAAAGGTGCGCCAGATGGTTTTTGGAAGGCAAATTTTACTGGACTGGTTTTGAGACACCATGTCCAATTTGATGCACCCCTACAGTAGAAACAACCAAAAAGTGCCCATATTTTGGAAACTAAGGGATAAGGTGACAGTGTTATTGATACTATATTGGGGTACATATGATTTTTGATCACTTTATATTACACGGTTAGGCAAGGTAAACAAAAATGGCTGTTCTGGCTCAGTTTTTATTTTTTACTGTGTTCACCTGAGGGGTTAACTAATGTGATATTTTTGTAGAGCAGGTTGTTACGAATGTGGCAATACCTAACATGTATAGTTTTTTTTATTTATTTAAGTTTTACACAATAATATCATTTTTGAAACAAAAAAAATAATGTTTTAGTGTCTCCATTGTCTGAGAGCTGTAGTTTTTTATTTTTTGGGCAATTGTCTCAGGTAGGGGCTCATTTTTTGCGGAAAGAGAAACTATAGAATAAAAAGAAAGTTTATAAAAGGGAGGTAGAGGGGAAAAGGTAAGAGGAAAAATAAGTGGTCAGGGTGATGGAATCCTGCCTTTACTAAATAGTAAAACAGGATCCTCAATATGTAAACAACATATACAGGCAAGGAGAGTATCCAGTGGATAGCATAGATAATAACTGTCCAGGGATTGGCTGACCCTGAGTAACCCTACTTAAAGCAAAATAGCCGCCCTGAGAAGAGCAATGCCACTGCCTTTGGATCTATCCCTAGATTACCCTAGTCTGGCAGCTAGTAGTGGTAGAGAGCATTGGGATGACCTAAACTAGTATACTGTATATAGTGTAGCAGAAGGGGACCTAGATAAAAAAGCCTTGTAATGTTGAGCAGTATTCTCAGTGTATATGGCCCACCAGTGAGGTAATCAAACAAGCACTAGTCACGATAATATCACATGATTAAGCACAATCCAGATGCATTTCCCCCCATAGTGTTTCTGAGGTTCATCAGGGGCAAATAAAGTAATAAATAACATAAATAAAGCAATAAGGTCTTAGTGAGAAAAAGTACAGTGATCTCCAATTAAGCCAGACACAGAATGTCAATACATGACCAGGCATAGAAAGAGTAGAGTTCCAGATGGACAGTATGTTGCCTCATAGCAGTCAGGATCACATACCTGGAGAATCTCTAAAAACATTTCTAAAAATTTCTATTGCCACCAACTCATCAATTCTGCCATTCAGATTTTATTTTCTTCAGTAAACTCCAGTCTTGTGAGTTCTTGTATAGACTTCCAGCACCTAGGAATTACATCTCTCACAACTCCCAGAAAATGCTTTAGGAACCTTATCTTAGTATTTGATTTTTTAAAACCCAAACCCCTATTAAATGTTTTTGCTGTTACAAGCTTACAAGAAAAATGTACAATGTGAAAAATCTGCTAAATGCTTGGTTTAATAATATATTTAAAAATGTAATATATATTTATTGCCAGTACTGCATAAGTTATATATTTTTAACATTCTTGCAACACAAAAGCACACATCAGTACTTTAAAATGTAAAATTTCAAAAGTCAAATATAAAAAAAGATTTGTTCAAGCTATTAAAAATGCATCAATTAACTGTGCAGACAAAACGAGTCCAAAAACTGAGACAACTAAGCTGAATGATTCATGCTAGAAGCAGCACTCAGGCAGACTTGCCAAATGGCTTACTCCACATCACTTGGTGGCCAAAAAACATGGCACTTTGGATTTGGTTGTACAGCCCCAGGTTAGTATTACTGCAACATATGCAAAAGTTTATATAATCCAACAAATTATTCTTGGTCTCAGAAGTGTAAATGAAAATTTAATTTGAATTCAAAATTATAATTAAAAATGCTAAACTGTATTTACAATTTGAAGACACCAATATGTTTGCTCTTTTTGTTCAATAGATTTGTATTAAAAACTACAAAACTAACTATATTCAAGGGATTAATGTCTGAGGCTTGGTTTGTTCTTAGGTTATACATTAATGATTTATATTAGAGCATCATTTATTCTGTTCTTTCGTTTGTAAGAATTTAGAGATCCCTAGAGGGATGCATAGTTCTGATCTTGTAAGAGTCTTACTACTGAAAAAGTGAAACTTTACTTTAAAAAAAAACTGATAAGGCTTCTTTACATGGATGAATTTTATGTACTCCAAAATCTTGGAGGCATAAGAGAAGCATTCATTTTTACAGTATGCAAAGTTCCAATTTTTGAGCATATATCCTTCCAGTGCTGCACATGTCCTAGAAAGTAAGGGTATGGGGGCAAGATCTGGTTGGCCCCCTCCCATTTTCTATTGGATGGCAACTATCTCTTTTGGACTACCCCTTTCCACAGGAACTGCTCTAGTAAAAGGGTGGGCAATTGGCCCAAGTGTCTTGGAAAGGGCAACAACGGTGAAACAAACACCAGCCCTTATATGTAAATGTATGTGGTAAAACCTGCCATTATAATGGAGGGCCCATTTTGATATTTGCATTTGTGACCTCTCTCCTGTATGTAGTCTACTGCTACAAAGCACCAATGTTAAGTGCTCAGGATGATCAATAATAATTAATTTTTATCACAATGATATATAGTACACAGTCGAGTCCCATTATTATGACCACCTTCTACTTTCAACTTTGACAATGAATAGCTCAGGAAGGAGGTCACATATTGTGAGTTCGTTTGGTGACTATATGGTGTGCAATAGGCTGTCTGGACACATAATCCTCATTACTGCCATATTTAAAAGTGACAATTTATCAGTTGCCATAAGGGTTAAGGATTGGTTTTCAGTCCAGGGTGGCAGTATTTCTGAAACTACAGTTTGTAAACTGTTTGCGTGCTGCTGTGATGAAAGTGTATCACATGAAAGTGGACAACTGGCACCATTGCAAATAAGTAATATGAAAACTGAGGAGCACCATGAGTCATTGATGTGATAGGTGAATGTCAGGATGGACCGACATACTACAGTGGAGCAGCTCACCTAAAAAATGAACCAATGAACCCTACTGTGTATGGGGCTCTGAAGCTGATGGATGGTCACTGCACCTCTGCTGACAAAGGTGCATCCACAGGAAAGGCTTCAATTTTCATAAAAGTATCGGAATTGCACCTCTGATTATTGGCAAAGGGCTGCCTTCACTGATGAGTTACATTTTCTGCTTGACCGTATGGAAGGAGATTAGTGTGTCAGGCAAGAAACATCAGAGAACAAACACCTGCAATCATTGACGGAAGAACACAAGCTGGTGGTGGCAGTGTTATGGTCTGGAGAATGTTTTTGTGGCATTCTCTGGGCCCACTCATCCATAAAGGTATGAATCCATCCTTGCAGATCACTTTCACCCAAACATGTTGATTGTCTTCCCTGGGTCAGATGGGATCTTCCAGCAAGACAATGTGACATGTCACACACGTAGAAATGTCTGACATTGGCTGGAAAAGCATGGCCAAGATTTCCAAGTACTATCCTGACCCCATAATTCCCCAGACTTGAACCCGACTGAGTATGTGTGAAACCACCTCAATCATCATGCTCACTCTATGGATCCTCCTCCAAGCTCTCTCCAGCAGCTGTGGGATGCACTGCAATTAGCATGGTTCCAGATACCTGTAACAACCTACCTGGACCTTATTGAGTCACTCCTTGTCCATCTAGCTGCAGTCCGTGCTGCACACGGCGGGTACTCTGGGTATTAGCTGGTGGTCATAATAATGTGACTAAACTATATATGTCTGAAAAAAAGAATAAATGGAAGTTGATATTCAAGTTTAAAGTCAGGCCTATGAATGCTTATATACAGTATGGGAACTAAGCAAGTTTTTTTCTCTTTTGAGGTACTGTATAGTTCTAAATTTGTACTAGCCCTCATTGGAGATGTAGCAAACCCTTCCAAATTCACTCTCCATAGCAACAGAAGAAGTCATCTTGTTTAACCACACTGTTTTATAGTGTTTCTAGTGACAATTTTATATTTATCAGGTTTTCTCTTCTTTTGGTCATTCATCTATTCTGGTGGTTAGGGCATACTGGCAACAGTAAACAGATTGATTTGACTAGACAGGCTCTCTGTCATTCACAAAGCCTCAACAACAGTCTGGCAGGTCAAATGAAAAATGAAAGAATTTTCCAAAATAGTTAAGCACAGTTTTTGCAGCTGTCAGCGCTGTTTAAGGAGTTTAACATTCTGCTTGAGTCTATTTCTTCTTGTATGATATTGGCTAAGTTTCACATTTTATTTCACATATGACTTCACGTATAAATAAAGTTATATAAAACAAACTAAGTTATAAAATTAACAATTGAACAAAATGCTCAACTACTTCCAATGAAACCTTATTGATCACTTGCCAAAAGATCCAGTGGTTTTGTATTTAGAAAATCCTGCCTATGTAGAAACCCCATTAACCTTTATGTATGTTGGACAAACATGTGCTAGAGGGATGATATTTTTTCTAATGTGCTAATGTGTGGTAATGGGGTTCTCCCAGGACTTACAGTATATACGACAATGATCATCATCAACAGGACATTCTCAACTTGAAAAGTTTATAGTTTTTTTAAGTCTTCCTAATGCACACAGGATAATGCACACAGTGGTGTCACAGTATATGTATAAATTACATAGTGCCAGTATAATAAACACATTAATACCACAGTACAGTCATAGTCATAGTTTTATGTCATAGTGACATAAAAATGCGCAACGTTATGTCACAGTACATGAGTCATTTACATAAATATGTCACAGTGCCAGAACAATGCATACAGTGATGTCACAGTACAGCTACAGTACAGACTAACAGTTTGGACACACCTTCTCATTTAAAGAATTTTCTGTATTTTCATGACTATGAAAATTGTAGATTCACACTGAAGGCATCAAAACTATGAATTAACACATGTGGAATTATATACTTAACAAAAAAGTGTGAAACAACTGAAAATATGTCTTATATTCTAGGTTTTTCAAAGTAGCCACCTTTTGCTTTGATTACTGCTTTGCAGACTCTTGGCATTCTCTTGATGAGCTTCAAGAGGTAGTCACCTGAAATGGTTTTCACTTCACAGGTGTGCCCTGTCAGGTTTAATAAGTGGGATTTCTTGCCTTATAAATGGGGTTTGGACCATGAGTTGTGTTGGGCAGAAGTCAGGAGGATACACAGCTGATAGTCCTACTGAATAGACTGTTAGAATTTGTATTATGGCAAGAAAAAAGCAGCTAAGTAAAGAAAAACGAGTGGTCATCATTACTTTAAGAAATGAAGGTCAGTCAGTCCGAAAAATTGGGAAAACTTTGAAAGTGTCCCCAAGTGCCGTCGCAAAAACCATCAAGCGCTACTAAGAAACTGGCTCACATGAGGACCGCCCCAGGAAAGGAAGACCAAGAGTCACTTCAGCTGCGGAGGATTAGTTCATCCGAGTCACCAGCCTCAGAAATCGCAGGTTAACAGCAGCTCAGATTAGAGACCAGGTCAATGCCACACAGAGTTCTAGCAGCAGACACATCTCTACAACAACTGTTAGGAGGAGACTGTGTGCAGCAGGCCTTCATGGTAAAATAGCTGCTAGGAAACCACTGCTAAGGACAGGCAACAAGCAGAAGACACTTGTTTGGGCTAAAAAACACAAGGAATGGACATTAGACCAGTGGAAATCTGTTCTTTGGTCTGATGAGTCCAAATTTGAGATCTTTGGTTCCAACCACTGTGTCTTTGTGCGACGCAGAAAAGGTGAACGGATGGACTCTACATGCCTGGTTCCCACCGTGAAGCATGGAGGAGGAGGTGTGATGGTGTGGGGGTGTTTTGCTGGTGATACTGTTGGGGATTTATTCAAAATTGAAGGCATACTGAACCAGCATGGCTACCACAGCATCTTGCAGCGGCATGCTATTCCATCCGGTTTGCGTTTAGTTGGACCATCATTTATTTATCAACAGGACAATGACCCCAAACACACCTCCAGGCTGTGTAAGGGCTATTTGACCAAGAAGGAGAGTGATGGGGTGCTACGCCAGATGACTTGGCCTCCACAGTCACCAGACCAGAACCCAATCGAGATGGTTTGAGGTGAGCTGGACTGCAGAGTGCTAAGCATCTCTGGGAACTCCTTCAAGACTGTTGGAATACCATTTCAGGTGACTACCTCTTGAAGCTCATCAAGAGAATGCCAAGAGTGTGCAAAGCAGAAATCAAAGCAAAAGGTGGCTACTTTGAAGAGCCTAGAATATAAGACATATTTTCAGTTGTTTCCTACTTTTTTTGTTAAGTATGTAATTCCACATGTGTTAATTCATAGTTTCGATGCCTTCAGTGTGAATCAACAATTTTCATAGTCATGAAAATACAGAAAACTCTTTGAATGAGAAGGTGTGTCCAAAGTTTTGGTCTGTACTGTATTATGTACATAGTGATGTCACAGTTCATAGATAATTTACATAGTGATGTCACAGTACTAGAATAATGTATGCAGTGATCTCACAGTACAGCTATAATGTACATAGTGATGTTGAAGTACATAGATAATTTAAATAATGATGTCACAGTGCTACAACAATTTATACAGTGATGTCACAGTACAACTAACATGTACATAGTGATGTCACAATATAACTTTAATCTACATAGTGATGTAACAGTACATAGATAATTTACATCATGATGTCATAGTGCTAAAATAATCTATACAGTGATGTCACAGTACAGGTATAACGCACAAAGTGATGTCACTGTTCGTGGAACCTTTATATAGCGATGTCACAATGCAACAATAATGCACACAGTTATGTCACTGTACAAGTATAATGAATATAGTGATCTCACAGTACACATCCTGAAAAGAAAACAGAAGAAGGGGGCACCCCTAGTATGATACTATCCATGGTATAAAAGTAGTCCCAGAGAATAAATGTTCCTTACTAAATCTTATTGTGCAGGACCAGGCACAAAACTAGTGAAAAGGGAACTTTCTCTCCTCCGGGAGAAGAGCCAGGCTGCTGTGCCGGTGAGCCAGACACATCACAGGGAATGCCAGGAGGAGAATGAAGAGGAAGAAGCTTCTGAATGGAGCCAATAAAAAATAGCGTGCTGCACGCAATACTTCAATTAAAAAAAAAAAACTTATTAAAATTATAATAACATGAAAAACAGGAGCATGAGTCCCTTTTTATGTTTTTATCTTCCCTGCCCTGTTTCCCTGGCTAGTGGACTTAATGTTAACATTAAAATACTGGGCACCTGTTTGAGCATTTTGTCTTAAGCAAATTGCCAAAACTTCTGATTAGCTGGTGGAAAGAATTTTTGTGAAATTTGTGAGTATTCTGATTTGTTAAGAATTGAATCGCTCATCTCTAATTGGTATATTTTAAGTTCTGAAAGTTGAATATAAGGCAATGGTGAATTTTTATTATTTTATTTTTTTGCCACTAAGTACTGTACTGTCATCTGCATTGTCAGCCAAGTGTTAATGGCTTATATGTAATGCAAACCAAATAATCTTCTATATTATTAATAGATGAGCTGCTTACATTAATTATAGAAAACGTTGGACTGAAACAATCTAGACGTATTAATATTTGAGTGCACAGTGATGGTACTAGAAAATATTTATTGCTACATTTCGGACCTAAGAGAAAACCCAGATTGTATTTGGTGTATTACCAGAATAAATCTTTGAGATGAATGGGCCATGGTATGGACAGGAAGAGCTGTTTTTAATTGTTGAAGGAATAGGAAATCTCCTTGCATAATGCAGTCTATTATCTCTCTTCTTCTTAAGGGGTTATCCCACGAGTAATGGGAAAAAAATGAAAATATCAAATACATGTATCAGACAGACATCATATAGTTCACGATAGTATCTTTCTAACAAAGCTAGAACCAGCCCTGTACCACACATGGATCCAAAGATCTGCCTATTCATTGCTGTAATTGCTCTGCTAGATTTAGTTCAAGCTGGCAGCTCAAGGGGGTCTGTTCTTTCTGCTGCAGTTGGTTGCAGTTGAAGGATGGAACTGAGCAACTTCAGTGAGCTGGACAGAGGGTTTAGCAAAAGGGCAAACAGCAGGTGGCTCTATACAGATATACAACATTTTTAATGACATATCATCACAAAAATATTCAGATCCAGGTGTTGATTTAAAAAAGGTAATTTTTTTATTACTTAATTCAATGAGCACAGGAGTATAATATGTTACTTGAACTTTAAAGGGAGGTTCATCTTTAATCCTTTGGATAGGTCATCAATAGAGATGAGCGAACATGCTCGTCCAAGCTTGGTGCTTGTTCGAGCATTAGGGTATTCGCATATGCTCGCTACTCGGACGAGCATATCGCAATCCTCGAGGAAATGGCAACTTCCTCTTCCTGCATGTTAGCCGCCTTTTTCAGCCAATCAACATACAGGAGAGTCTTTGATACCTCCTAGCATCACGTGGGGCCCCTACAAGTCGATAGCAGGGATTGGCTGGCCAGATCAGATGACCTGGGAATATAAGAATCTGGTCCCGCGCTGCTTGCGTCATATGCCGTCTGCATGAGATTAGGGATAGAGCTGCTGTCTGTCAGGGAGAGTGTTAGGGCCTGAATTTAGTTGTTGGTTAGGCAGGAATCACCCACAAAGAACCCAACAGCCCTTCTAAGGGCTACAAGCACCTTTTTTTTTGTCTCCTCCTGGCTGCTGGCTGGGACTTGTAGTGCAGCTACCGCCATCTTGACTGTACACTGTTAGGGCGTGAAATTAGAATCTGGTTAGGCAGGAATCATCCACAAAGAACCCAACGCTCCTTCTAAGGACTACAATGACTTTTTTTTTTGTCCAACTCTCTGCTGCTGGCTGGGACTTATAGTGCAGCTACCGCCATCTTGGCTGCACACTGTGCACAGCGACTGGTGGCAGAAAGGGTACAGCACATGGTCCACACAGACCCCAATGAAATTGCCCAAAGTCCTCTCAGTACTCATTGTTGCTGCTGCTGTACCTTGGCTTGTTGGGATCGGTAGTGCAGTCTAGAAAATAAGTTTTTTTCACTCAATTATATAAAATACAGTCCAGTGAACAATTGTGAGGTGTGCGATACACTAGCCGCAGTCTAGAGAATACGTTTTTTTCACTCAATTATATAAACTACAGTCCAGTGAACAATTGTGAGGTGTGCGATACACTAGCCGCAGTCTAGAGAATAATAATTTTTTTTCACTGAATTATATAAACTACAGTCCAGTGAACAATTGTGAGGTGTGTGATACACTAGACGCAGTCTAGAGAATATTTTTTTCACTCATTTATATAAACTACAGTCCAGTGAACAATTGTGAGGTGTGCGATACACTAGCTGCAGTCTAGAGAATAATTTTTTTCACTCAATTATATAAACTACAGTCCAGTGAACAATTGTGAAGTGTGCGATACAGTAGCCGCAGTCTAGAGAATAATTTTTTTCACTCAATTACATAAACTACAGTCCAGTGAACAATTGTGAGGTGTGCGATATACTAGCCGCAGTCTAGAGAATACGTTTTTATTCTCAGTTATATAAACTACAGTCCAGTGAACAATTGTGAGGTGTGCTGTACAGCAGCCTAAGTCTATAAAATACGTATTTTCTCTCAGTTATATGTATTACAGTCCAGTGAAAAATGGAGTGCTTTGCGGTAAAATAGCCGCCATATAAAGACTACGTTTTTTTCTCAGTTATATAAACTACAGTCCAGTGAACAATTGTGAGGTGTGCGATACACTAGCCGCAGTCTTGAGAATAATTTTTTTTCACTCAATTACATAAACTACAGTCCAGTGAACAATTGTGAGGTGTGCAATATACTAGCCACAGTCTAGAGAATAATTGTTTTCACTCAATTACATAAACTACAGTCCAGGGAACAATTGTGAGGTGTGCGATACAGTAGCCGCAGTCTAGAGAATACGTTTTTATTCTCAGTTATATAAACTACAGTCCAGTGAACAATTGTGAGGCGTACTGTACAGCAGCGTCAGTCTATAAAATACGTATTTTCTCGCAGTTATATGTATTACAGTCCAGTGAAAAATGGAGTGCTTTGAGGTAAAATAGCCGCCATAGAAAGATCTTTTTTTTCTCAGCTATATGTACTACAGTCCAGTGAACAATTGTGAAGTGTGCGATACAGTAGCCACAGTCTAGACAATAATTTTTTTCACTCAATTACATTAACTACAGTCCAGTGAATAATTGTGAGGTGTGAGATACACTAGCCGCAGTCTAGAGAATACATTTTTATTATTATTTATATAAACTACAGTCCAGTGAACAATTGTGAGGTGTGCGATACACTAGCCGCAGTCTAGAGAATATTTTTTTTTTGCTCAATTACATAAACTACAGTCCAGTGAACAATTTTGAGGTGTGCGATACAGTAACTGCAGTCTAGGTAGTAGGTGAAGCACATAAAATTTTACACTGACACAGCATGGCGGTGACAACAGAGTGACCAAGTTACACTCAGGTAGTAGGTGAAGCACATAAAATTTTACACTGACACAGCATGGCGGTGACACCACCAATGCCATGGTCAGACTGAGATTGCAGTGAAATGGCTGTAGGTGAGCCTCCCAAAAATTTGTTTTGGAGTGTCTGAAGTTGACCCTCCTAAAAAATTGTTTTTGAGTGTCTGTAGTTGACCCTCCTGTAAAATAGTTTTTGGGGTTTCTGTAGTTGACCCTCCTATAAAATTGTTTTTGAGTGTCTATAGTTGACGCTACTAAAAAATTTATTGGAGAGAGGGCCTGTACGTGGCTCTCCGTAAACATTGTTTTTATAGAGCGCCAGTTCGCCCTCAGAAACATTGCCTGTTGGCTCAGCGTTTGTGTAAGAAGAGAAGGAGGAGGAGCAGGAGGAGGAGAGGAGAGGATACATAAAGAATCTTCATGTTGAGCTGCTTTCCCCCGCTGGAGATTTGCATTCCGGTGAAATCCAGGCTTTATTCATTTCAATAATAGTCAGCCTATCAGTTGACAGGCGTGTACGCTTATCAGTGATGATGCCACCAGCTGCACTGAAGACCCACTCTGACAACACGCTAGCGGCAGGGCAGGCCAGCACCTCCAAGGCGTACAGCGCCAGTTCGGGCAATGTGTCCTGCTGTGAAACCCAGTAGTTGTATGGAGCAGAGTGATCACGCAGGATGTTGGTATGGTCACCTAGTTACTCCCTCACCATCTTTCTGAACAGCTCCCCCCTACTGGAGGACGGGTGACATAGTCTTGCTGGGGTGCCATAAAACTTGCAAAGTCCTTGGAGAGTGTTCCCCTTCCAGTGCTTGACAAGCTGCCTGCTCGCCTCCTCTCCCCCGCTACTTGGCCCACAGAACCACGCCTCTGCCGCTAGCGGCGTCAGATGGGAAGGATTGTTTCAGCTTGTGCACCAGGGCCTGTTGATATTGATTCACTCTCATA
>ONZH01026371.1:0-41013 GCA_900303285.1 Rhinella marina | reverse complement strand
TGTCCAGTATTGTAACAGGTTATAGAGCTGGAGGTGCTCCTGATCTAACCTCTAACATGTCTGATCTGGAAGTAGTGTCCAGTATTTAGCAGGTTATAGAGCTGAGGTGTCTCCTGATCTAACCTCTAACATGTCTGATCTGGGATAGTGTCCAGTATTGTATACAGGTTATAGAGCTGGAGGTGTCTCCTGATCTAACCTCTACATGTCTGATCTGGAGTAGTGTCCAGTATTGTATGTAGGTATAGAGCTGCGGGTGTTCTCCTGAATCTACCTCTGAACATGTCTGATCTGGAGTAGTGTCCAGTATTGTTATGTTAGGTCTTATAGAGCTGGAGGGTGTCTCCTGACATCTACACCTTCTGACATTTGTCTGATCTGGGAAGTAGTGTCCAGTTATGTATGTAGGTTTATTAGAGCTGGGAGGGTGTCTCCTGATCTAACCTCAATATGTCTGATCTCGGGGTAGTGATCCAGTTTTGTATGTAGGTTATAGAGTGGAGCGTGTTCTCCTGAATCTAACCTCTAACATGTCTGATCTGGGTAGTAGTGTTCCAGTATTGTATGGTAGGTTATAGGAGCTGGAGGTGTCTCCTGATCTAACCTCTAATCATGTCTGATCTGGGAGTAGTGTCCAGTATTGTATGTAGGTTATAGAGCTGGAGGTGTCTCCTGATCTAACCTCTAATATGTCTGATCTGGAGTAGTGTCCAGTATTGTATGTAGGTTATAGAGCTGGAGTGTCCTGATCTACCTCTAATATGTCTATCGGAAGTAGGTCCATATTTATTAGGTTATAGAGCTGGAGGTGGTCTCCAGGAATTAACTGCATTCATGACTATTCTGGAAGTGGTTTCCAGATTTAATTTCCCCATCGGCTGTTCCATGTGATGATTGAGCTGAGATCTGTCCTGGAGTGTCCATCTCTGGAGCCATTTTGAGTAAGTATACAATGTAGCTGAGCTAAACTTGATATTAAACATTTTATTATGGCACAAGAGGCAAGCTAACCTCTGTGTTTCAATTATGTTTTTTCTTTCTGTGCTATCAGTGTCATTTTTAGCTCTGCTACATCTGTGATCTGTATGGTATGAGATTTACTGCAGCAGCTTAAGGATCTTGTGTCCTGGAGCATCTGACTGTATGTGTGAGCGGAATGATATGTTACAGATACAGAACTCTGCAGAGTAATCCTGGAATCCTGAAGATGTCTGCACCGACTGTGGACAATGTAGGTGATGTCTGCACCGACTGTGGACAATGTAGGTGATGTCTGCACCGACTGTGGACAATGTAGGTGATGTCTGCACCGACTGTGGACAATGTAGGTGATGTCTGCACTGACTGTGGACAATATAGGTGATGTCTGCACCGACTGTGGACAATGTAGGTGATGTCTGCACCGACTGTGGACAATGTAGGAGACGTCTGCACCGACTGTGGACAATGTAGGAGATGTCTGCACCGACTGTGGACAATGTAGGAGACGTCTGCACCGACTGTGGACAATGTAGGAGACGTCTGCACCGACTGTGGACAATGTAGGAGACGTCTGCACCAACTGTGGACAATGTAGGTGATGTCTGCACCGACTGTGGATAATGTAGGTGATGTCTGCACCAACTGTGGACAATGTAGGTGATGTCTGCACCGACTGTGGACAATGTAGGTGATGTCTGCACCAACTGTGGACAATGTAGGTGATGTCTGCACCAACTGTGGACAATGTAGGAGACGTCTGCACCGACTGGACAATGTAGGTGATGTCTGCACCGACTGTGGACAATGTAGGAGACGTCTGCACCGACTGTGGACAATGTAGGAGACGTCTGCACCGACTGTGGACAATGTAGGAGATGTCTGCACCAACTGTGGACAATGTAGGTGATGTCTGCACAACTGTGGACAATGTAGGTGATGTCTGCACCAACTGTGGACAATGTAGGTGATGTCTGCACCAACTGTGGACAATGTAGGTGATGTCTGCACCGACTGTGGACAATGTAGGAGACGTCTGCACCGACTGTGGACAATGTAGGAGATGTCTGCACCGACTGTGGACAATGTAGGTGATGTCTGCACCAACTGTGGACAATGTAGGTGATGTCTGCACCAACTGTGGACAATGTAGGTGATGTCTGCACCAACTGTGGACAATGTAGGAGACGTCTGCACCAACTGTGGATAATGTAGGAGATGTCTGCACCAACTGTGGACAATGTAGGTGATGTCTGCACCGACTGTGGACAATGTAGGAGACGTCTGCACCGACTGTGGACAATGTAGGAGATGTCTGCACCGACTGTGGACAATGTAGGAGATGTCTGCACCAACTGTGGACAATGTAGGAGATGTCTGCACCAACTGTGGACAATGTAGGTGATGTCTGCACCAACTGTGGACAATGTAGGTGATGTCTGCACCATTGTGTGTATAGAGGTTGTGGAAGGATTTACTTCTTAGTGGTCAGAAGCTTTTGCTCACATTTCTATAAGTCCTCCCTCCTTTTCACCTCCTGCCTCATTTCATCTGGATATGGACTCTCTCTTGACCATAAGGTTTCTGTGGATCCTTCATGGTGGAGCTTCTTTTGGGGATGTGTGGCAGGAGTGTGCTGCCGCCGGCTACTCCGTGGTCTACCACTGCATTTGCCGCCACTGGTCATTGGAGTCTAGTGTAAGCGCTGCCGCCGGTCAGTCCACGTTCTAGTGTGCATGCTGCTGCTGGACAGTGCACTGCCTACAGTATATGCTGCCGCCGGTCAGTGGAGTCTAGTTAAGTCCTGCCTATATGGTAATGCCCAGGTTAGTCTACAATATGGAGTGGTGGGACTACATTCTTCCGTGAATTAGGTACAGAGGTGGTCATCACCTGTGTCTCTTGGTTCCATTTATTGTGTCCGCTTTAATCTACAATTGCGTGACGTTAGTTAAAAAAAAATAAATACATTTTGTGTATGGGCCCTATTGTACCTCCTACTCATGTGGTTCCCTTGGACACTCTGTACATACGGACATTCTGTTAGCGCCATTTTTTCCTTGTTAAATTAATTCTAATGTTAGAGGGTTTTTTTCCACAATACTCCTCTTAGGCTAGTTTTCATTCCAAGATCTAGAGCGGCTCTGAGGGATGGATAGAAGAGTATTTCTATGTTTCAGGCTCTCCAAGCCTTAGACTGGAGCAGAGAGACATCATAATTTAGTATTTGTCAGTCTCCTGGATAGAATCTTGTATCCAGGTTACTATCTTTAGTGGAAATTGCCCCCCAAGGCAATAATTCGACCTTTCATGAGCCTTATATTATGGTTCTTTCATGTCTTAATAGTAAGATCTTGACCTCTATCCCAGGGAATTCTGGGTGTTTTCAAGAGGGTTTGCACCGCCAGGACCAATGGTATGATGGAGGTTAGACCTGACATGTCTAATCATTTACCTTCTTGGAAGAAGTTTGATTGTTTTGCTGTTTCTATCAATATGAACCAGCAGGTCGTTTTTATGGCCTAGATTCCATATTCTCTTATATCACATTACTGCTCCCCATCTCAGGTTCTCAGTGCCGGCTCTCACCAGATTTTTCTTATCTTCAATTCACTGACCCTTAGATTCCAGGTAGACTCTAGGAGCTGGTTGCTTAGCTCTCAGTGGAGCAGATCCAGAAATAGAGGTGTATGTGATGCTTAAGGTCCCATCACCAAGGGCCAGTGGAGTAACTGGGAATAACGGGAGCAGGCCAGGCAGCCTCTCGCCCACAGCAATATTTTAATAGGGCTCCCCCAGCATCTCCTGTACATCCGCCACTCCTTTGCTGGTCAAGATTGGTATCAGAGCAGCCCAGAAGCCTCTTGGTCCACAAATGTAGAATTCTGTGACCTCTTCGATAGAAGCTCTGGCCATTATTCTACATTGCTAAAAGCTTTGTCTCAGGAAGAGCCAAGGTTTATCAAGCCTGGGTCATCTTGTGGTAGTCAGAATCTGGAGAAATCCTGTTGGATGGCTTTGTCCGGAGTATACTGAACAAGTTGTTGATTCTGGCTGTTCCAATAGCACTGGTCGGGAAGTACTCTTCAAGGTATTCTGAGGGTTCAGGAGGAGCGGTTAAGTAGGTCTAAGTTAAAGTCTCGGCAACTGTATCTTTATCACATCATATGTAGATGGGGTATCCTATTTAGAGGCAATGGGGTCAGTCTCCAATACTAAGCTCAATATTTCTGCTCCTGAATCAGGTGGATCCATCAGAAGAATAGATGGCCTGTCTTACAGGAATTGTTCAATCAAATTTTCCTCTATTCCCCTCATATCCTGAGTGTTCAGGGAAGTGGGATGTGTGGCCATAGCCATGGTGCTCATCTAGCCTGGAGGGCTTGATCCCTCACTGGTACAATTTGCCAGAGGAAATTATTGAACATACAGTCCAGCCAGTTCTTCCCGATCAAGCAGGCCTACAGCTTCCACACCAAACATGCTCAGTTCACAGCCTAGAATTTTTGGTTCAGGACTGATGTGGTGGTGAAAACTTTGCTTCCTTTTCCACTTTAGGTTTGTGCCTTTGTGCATTCATGCTTTTTCTTCAATTTAAATTAATTGTTAAGCCTCCAATTCCAGCCTGGGATCAGGTTGTTCTTTACACCCTGGTTAAACCTCTTGCAGAAGCTCCTCTAAGGTTTGTATTTGGGAGGTTTATTTCTGTTGGCAATTTCATCAGCCAAGAAGATGGTGGAAATACAAGACCCATATCTCAAGGTTCATCAAGAAGACTCTGCTATAAGGTTGTTGCTCTAGAATTAGATCCTTCTAGATCTCTCATCTAACATGAATGTACGTTAAGAAATTCATCTTTCAGATTCCTCATTCAGCTGATCAAGACAAGCTTCATGTACTGATCATTGGAGATCCAGGGTCCTTCAGGTCGGGTGACCAACAGCTTATAGAGAAGCATAAAAACCCAACAAGCCTACTCTGCTTGGATAAGAATACTGCTTCTAGATTTCAAGTTACTCCAGTTACCGGGTGGAGTTACAACACACTTAACTCTGTCCACTTAGTCGCTTGGGCAGAGAGATAAAAAAAAAAATTATCTAATATGACGAGCCTCTACATGGTCATCTCCTCGCATCTTTACAAAATAATTAAGTTGAGGTATCGGGTACTTGCAATTCAGCCTTTGACAGACAAGTGATTATTAGGCTGCATTTTGGACCCCCCCTGGCTTATTACTGCTTGTCAATTCCCATTGTGTTGTGCTGCCTGAAGGACGATGAGGAAAGATGAAAATTTGCTTACCGAAATTTTTCTTTCCTTGAGTCCAAAGGCAGCACAAGTATCCCTCCCTGTAAAAGTTATTGCTTGATAAAAACACATCTATCCTGTGTGTGCACTCCTTTATAGGGGGTTAATTAGTCTGATTTACTAATCATTTTCTTCTGTCCTAGACGGGAGGAGGGAAACATTAACCCATTGTGTTGTGCAGCCTTTGGACTCAAGGAAAGAAAAATTTCGGTAAGCAAATTTTCATCTATCGATCTAGCTATCTCATATCTATCTGAGCCCGTCTGCCAAACGTCAAGGTGATCTCTGTAAGACGGGACCTAACACTAAATACTACCTGTTATGTATCAACATAAAGTTCAGGGAGTGAAGGCTCCATGTGCTTTCATTTTAGTGCCACAATGGCTTCCATTGAATGCAGATACCAACATGCATGCACAGCTTTATACTTACACTAATTAAAATCAGACTCTGGAGCAGACAGGCTGGTCAGGAGTGCAAAGAAAAAGGGGGTCAGTCAGCACCACCCAATAAGCAGATGCACGTTTCTTTTTTCCTTTGTGTATTTAGCCATAGCAACATGCATCTGCTTATTGGGTGGTGCTGACTGACCCCCTTTTTCTTTGTATCTCATATTTCTCATATCTATCTACCTCATATCTACCTATCTATCAATCTGATTGGTTGCTATGGACAACTGAGCCAGATTTCAGTTACACCATTTTTTTTTTTTTTTTTATAAATCTCCCACAAAATGTGCAAAAAATTCTAGGGAAAATGTCATAAAAGCTGCTTCTATCCCTGCTCACCACCAGCCATCTTCACCTCTGTCCTCTGTGTCCACGCTCACCACCAGCCATCTTCACCTCTGTCCTCTGTGTCCACGCTCACCACCAGCCATCTTCACTTCTGTCCTCTGTGTCCACGCTCACCACCAGCCATCTTCACCTCTGTCCTCTGTGTCCACGCTCACCACCAGCCATCTTCACCTCTGTCCTCTGTGTCCACGCTCACCACCAGCCGTCTTCACCTCTGTCCTCCATGTGTCCACGCTCACCACCAGCCGTCTTCACCTCTGTCCTCTGTGTAAATGCTCACCACCAGCCGTCTTCACCTCTGTCCTCTGTGTCCACGCTCACCACCAGCCGTCTTCACCTCTGTCCTCCATGTGTCCACGCTCACCACCAGCCGTCTTCACCTCTGTCCTCTGTGTAAATGCTCACCACCAGCCGTCTTCACCTCTGTCCTCCATGTGTCCACGCTCACCACCAGCCGTCTTCACCTCTGTCCTCTGTGTAAATGCTCACCACCAGCCATCTTCACCTCTGTCCTCTGTGTCCACGCTCACCACCAGCCATCTTCACCTCTGTCCTCTGTGTCCACGCTCACCACCAGCCGTCTTCACCTCTGTCCTCTGTGTAAATGCTCACCACCAGCCATCTTCACCTCTGTCCTCTGTGTCCACGCTCACCACCAGCCGTCTTCACCTCTGTCCTCTGTGTAAATGCTCACCACCAGCCGTCTTCACCTCTGTCCTCTGTGTCCACGCTCACCACCAGCCATCTTCACCTCTGTCCTCCATGTGTCCACGCTCACCACCAGCCGTCTTCACCTCTGTCCTCTGTGTCCACGCTCACCACCAGCCGTCTTCACCTCTGTCCTCTGTGTCCACGCTCACCACCAGCCGTCTTCACCTCTGTCCTCTGTGTAAATGCTCACCACCAGCCATCTTCACCTCTGTCCTCCATGTGTCCACGCTCACCACCAGCCTTCTTCACCTCTGTCCTCTGTGTCCACGCTCACCACCAGCCTTCTTCACCTCTGTCCTCTGTGTCCACGCTCACCACCAGCCTTCTTCACCTCTGTCCTCTGTGTCCACGCTCACCACCAGCCATCTTCACCTCTGTCCTCTGTGTCCACGCTCACCACCAGCCATCTTCACCTCTGTCCTCCATGTGTCCACGCTCACCACCAGCCTTCTTCACCTCTGTCCTCTGTGTCCACGCTCACCACCAGCCATCTTCACCTCTGTCCTCCATGTGTCCACGCTCACCACCAGCCGTCTTCATCTCGGTCGTCCATGCTCACCAACAAACATAATATTATGTCCTCCATTTGTCCTTGCTCACCAGCAGACACATTCGTCCCTGTGTGTTCATGATCCCCACCAGCCATACTCATATGTCCTCCATCAGCCTCTGATCACCACCAGTTATCGGATATTACAGGAGCTGCTGTGGATATGTATAAAGTATTCACTGCATTAATAATAAAAGGATCTCCTCTCTTCCAGTATAACACTATGATCAGGATAGGCCTCCATCAGTCCGGATGTTACAGGAGCTGCTGTAGATATGTATACAGTGTGCACTTCACTAATGATGGAAGGATCTCTTCTCCTCCAGTAGAACACCATGATCAGGAGGATAAGCCTTTATCAATCCAGATATTACAGGATTTACTCCACTAATGATGGAAGGATCTCCTCTCCTCCAGTATAACACTATAATCAGGAAGATAGGCCTCTATCAGTCCAGATATTACAGGAGCTACTGTAGATATGTATTTAATGATGGAAGGATCTCCTCTCCTCCAGTATAACACTATGATCAGGAGGATAATCCTCCATTAGTCTGGATATTACAGGATTCACTCCACTAATGATGGAAGGATCTCCTCTCCTACAGTATAACACCATGATCAGGAGGATAAGCCTTTATCAGTCCAGATATTACAGGATTCACTCCACTAATGATAGATCTCCTCTCCTCCAGTATAACACTATAATCAGGAAGATAGGCCTCTATCAGTCCAGATATTACAGGAGCTACTGTAGATATGTATACAGTGTGCACTCCACTAATTATAGAAGGATCTCCTCTCCTCCAGTATAACACTATAATCAGGAAGATAGGCCTCTATCAGTCCAGATATTACAGGAGCTACTGTAGATATGTATACAGTGTGCACTCCACTAATTATAGAAGGATCTCCTCTCCTCCAGTATAACACTATAATCAGGAGGATAATCCTCCATTAGTCCGGATGTTACAGGAGCTGCTGTAGATATGTATACAGTATTTTCTCCACTAATAATGGAAGGATCTCCTCTCTTGCCCCCTCCCCACATACCACAGCTCTCTCAAGGAAAGGTTTGGTCAGCTGTTCTGGGGGGTGTATAATTATCCCAGTCATTTGGTGTCCAATGTCCCATCACTACTCCCAGCATCACTGTAGTTCGACTCAATATTTAGCTCTGAGTCCACAAAGCTCAAGCCGGCCATTTGCTTAAGATAGCTTGTCAACCCCACCGTAACCATGCCTGCTCCTCCCGACTCCTCTGTCCTTCTCCAAACCTCAATCCCTCTAGACCCCTCTGTCCCCCTCCAGAGTAGGGTTGCCAACTGTCCAGAAATTTCTGGATAGTCCGTAAAAATAGACAACTTTTTTCCTCTGTCCATGAAAAAAAATAGGTGTCTGTGATATATATATATATATTTTTTTTTAAGGCTGATGATACTTGAGTTTTTATTTTAAGTTCTTATCAGTATACTGAGCCATAGACATGCATCACTTATAATAATTATCACTCATTAAGGTTTTCCAATTTGTCCGTAAAAAATTTTGTCTGACCGTGATTTTGGGATAAGTTGTTGAGAAAAAAGAAAAATTCTGGTTGGCAACCCTGCTCCAGACCCCTCCATCCTCCCTCCAGAACTCTGTCCCCCCTCTAGACCTTTTTATCCCTCTCCAGACCCCTCTGTCATCCCTACAAACCCCTCTGTCCTCTCTCAATTACCCTTGAGACTATGGACTCTTTACTGTAAGAGCAGTGAGACTATGGGCTCTTTACGGTAAGAGCAGTGAGACTATGGACCCTTTACTGTAAGAGCAGTGAGACTATGGATTCTTTACTGTAAGAGCAGTGAGACTATGGACTCTTTACTGTAAGAGCAGTGAGACTATGGACTCTTTACTGTAAGAGCAGTGAGACTATGGACTCTTTACTGTAAGAGCAGTGAGACTATGTGCTCTTTACTGTAAGAGCAGTGAGACCAGGGCTGTGGAGTCGGTCACCATTTTGGTGGAGTCGGTATAAAATGGACCGACTCCAACTCCTAAAATCTATAGTGAATTAGTACATTTAGTTCAATGCTGAATATATTTTTATAAGAATTTGTGAAATGATGAAATGTCCTATAAATGTCTGTTCTATTCCTGATCTCAGGATTTCGGCTTTTAGTTGAGATGACTGTGCTGCCCTTTATGTCCAGTGCATGTTCTCTCTGATGCTTTGTTTCCTCTGAGCTCATGTTTGGAGAGGTTAGCTGCTCTCATGGCTTCTATCTGCTGATGTAAAACACCTAGAGCCTTATGTATGAGAACTGTCTAGGTGTAGAAGTTTCTTTGTTGCCCATAGCAACCAATCAGAGCTCCCCTTACATTTCATATAGTGCTCTGGAGAAATGAAAGGGGAGCTCTGATTGGTTGCTATGGGCAACAAAAAAAGTCTTAGACCGAGACAGTTTTCATACATCAGGCCCAGAGGCGTAGCTACTGGGGGGGGGTCAGGGGAGGCGATGCTCCGGGCCCAATACCTCTGGGGGGCCCAGCAGGGATGGCCTTAGCACAATCAGGCGAATACAAGTGAGCGCTTCCATTATGGAGACTGATGGGGGCACATTCTGCCGATCTGAGGTCTGATGGGGGCACATTCTGCCGATCTGAGGTCTGATGGGGGCACATTCTGCCGATCTGAGGTCTGATGGGGGCACATTCTGCCGATCTGAGGTCTGATGGGGGCACATTCTGCTGATCTGAGGTCTGATGGGGGCACATTCTATTGATCTGAGGTCTGATGGGGGCACATTCTGCTGATCTGAGGTCTGATGGGGGCACAATATGCAGATCTGAGGTCTGATGGGGGCACATTCTGCCGATCTGAGGTCTGATGGGGGCACATTAAGCCGATCTGAGGTCTGATGGGGGCACATTAAGCCGATCTGAGGTCTGATGGGGGCACATTAAGCCGATCTGAGATCTGATGGGGGCACATTAAGCCGATCTGAGGTCTGATGGGGGCACATTAAGCCGATCGGAGGTCTGATGGGGGCACATTAAGCCGATCGGAGGTCTGATGGGGGCACATTAAGCCGATCGGGAGGTCTGATGGGGGCACATTAAGCCGATCGGAGGTCTGATGGGGCACATTAAGCCGATCGGAGGTCTGATGGGGGCATAAGCCATCGGGTCTGATGGGCAATTGCGATCGAGGTCTGATGGGGGCACATTCTGCTGATCTGAGGTCTGATGGGGGCACAATACGCTGATCGGAGGTCTGATGGGGGCACATTCTGCTGATCTGAGGTCTGATGGGGGCACATTCTGCTGATCTGAGGTCTGATGGGGGCACAATACGCTGATCGGAGGTCTGATGGGGGTACATTCTGCTGATCTGAGGTCTGATGGGGGCACATTCTGCTGATCTGAGGTCTGATGGGGGCACATTCTGCTGATCTGAGGTCTGATGGGGGCACATTCTGCTGATCTGAGGTCTGATGGGGGCACAATACGCTGATCGGAGGTCTGATGGGGGCACATTCTGCTGATCTGAGGTCTGATGGGGGCACATTCTGCTGATCTGAGGTCTGATGGGGGCACATTCTGCTGATCTGAGGTCTGATGGGGGCAAGGGACTGTTAGTTTAGTGATGTAAAAGCTGGGGACAGATTTCCTTTAACATAGGAGTCCCCTTGTTTTTTACTCCAATATTTTTCTGCATTATGTGGTAGAGTATTTAGAGTAGGGTATGTAGAAAGTCTATTGTACTGTACTTAACAGCATAGATGATCTAGCAGTTTATATAGTCATCTTGCTAATACAGTATTATAACCACAACTAGTAGTATGTGCCTATGAAGCTGGAAACGTGCGTTTGGGAAGCCAATAAGTGGGGGGCCCACTCAAGTATGTTTCGCCCCCCCATGTGCTGAACCTCTAGCTCCGCCTCTGATCAGGCCCTTAGTGAGCTGTACCCAGAGAAGCCTGATAGATTACAGACTGTTTTTGTCATGACTTATCTGTACTATTGATTGTATGCAAATTTGTTTAAAGTTATCACCTAAACCTGCTCCATGTATGAGGGAGTCGGAGTCAGAGTCGGGGTGAGGGGAAATTGAGGAGTCGGAGTTGGAGTCGGGGCTTTGGCTTACCGACTCCACAGCCCTGAGTGAGACTATGGACTCTTTAATGTAAGAGCAGTGAGACTATGGACTCTTTACTGTAAGAGCAGTGAGACTATGGACTCTTTACTGTAAGAGCAGTGAGACTATGGACTCTTTACTGTAAGAGCACTGAGACTATGGACTCTTTACTGTAAGAGCAGTGAGACTATGGCCTCTTTACGGTAAGAGCCGGGGAGACTATGGCCTCTTTACGGTAAGAGCCGGGGAGACTATGGCCTCTTTACGGTAAGAGCCGGGGAGACTATGGCCTCTTTACGGTAAGAGCCGGGGAGACTATGGCCTCTTTACGGTAAGAGCCGGGGAGACTGTGGCCTCTTTACGGTAAGAGCCGGGGAGACTGTGGCCTCTTTACTGTAAGAGCAGTGAGACTGTGGCCTCTTTATGGTAAGAGCAGTGAGACTATGGCCTCTTTATGGTAAGAGCAGTGAGACTATGGCCTCTTATGGTAAGAGCAGTGAGACTATGGCCTCTTTACTGTAAGAGCAGTGAGACTGTGGACTCTTTACTGTAAGAGCAGTGAGACTATGGACTCTTTACTGTAAGAGCAGTGAGACTATGGACTCTTTTACTGTAAGAGCAGTGAGACTATGGACTCTTTACTGTAGGAGCAGTGAGACTATGGACTCTTTACTGTAAGAGCAGTGAGACTATGACTCTTACTGTAAGAGCAGTGAGACTGTGGACTCTTTACTGTAAGAGCAGTGAGACTATGGACTCTTTACTGTAAGAGCAGGGGAGACTATGGACTCTTTACTGTAAGAGCAGGGGAGACTATGGAACTCTTTACTGTAAGAAGGGAGACTATGGACTCTTACTGTAAGAGCAGTGAGACTATGGACTCTTTACTGTAGAGCAGTGAGACTATGGACTCTTTACTGTAAGAGCAGGGGAGACTATGGACTCTTTACTGTAAGAGCAGTGAGACTATGGACTCTTTACTGTAAGAGCAGTGAGACTATGGAACTCTTTACTGTAAGAGCAGGGAGACTATGGACTCTTTACTGTAAGAGCAGGGAGACTATGGACTCTTTACTGTAGAGCAGGGGAGACTATGGAACTCTTTACTGTAAGAGCAGTGAGACTATGGACTCTTTACTGTAAGAGCAGTGAGACTATGGACTCTTACTGTAAGAGCAGTGAGACTATGGACTCTTTACTGTAAGAGCAGTGAGGACTATGACTCTTTACTGTAAGAGCAGTGGAGACTATGGACTCTTTACTGTAAGAGCAGTGAGACTATGGACTCTTTACTGTAAGAGCAGTGAGACTATGGACTCTTTACTGTAAGAGCAGTGAGACTATGGGACTCTTTACTGTAAGAGCAGTGAGACTATGGACGCTATACTGTAAGAGCAGGGAGACTATGGACTCTTTACTGTAAGAGCAGTGAGACTATGGACTCTTTACTGTAAGAGCAGTGAGACTATGGACTCTATACTGTAAGAGCAGTGAGACTATGGACTCTTTACTTTAAGAGCAGGGGAGACTATGGCCTCTTTACGGTAAGAGCAGTGAGACTATGGCCTCTTTACGGTAAGAGCAGTGAGACTATGGACTCTTTACGGTAAGAGCAGTGAGACTGTGGCCTCTTTACGGTAAGAGCAGTGAGACTGTGGCCTCTTTACGGTAAGAGCAGTGAGACTGTGGCCTCTTTACGGTAAGAGCAGTGAGACTATGGCCTCTTTACGGTAAGAGCAGTGAGACTATGGCCTCTTAACGGTAAGGGTTTTCAGAATGTTCAAATGGACAAAATTTGTTGTGAAAAACATTATCAGCTGATCAGATAGTGAGGATCGCTCATCAGCAGTAATATGAGGTCAGAAGGTCGCAGCATCCCCCCATTGACTCCAGTGTGCCCTACTGACTGGTCTGCCCTGTCACTCGGGGGCTCTGCCCATGGAGGTACTGATGGGAGCCGGATAACTGGAGGAGGCGATGATCTAGGAATGTTTCTCTCCTGCCTTCCTCTGGATCCTCCCTGCAGGATATCAGCTGACAGTCTGTGTTCAGGGCTCCGTTCACACCCACACAGGGTCAGTAGAGGGCGCACTGGGCCCTCGAAACCTGCAGAGTTCTGCTCCGACTGCTGCCTCGTTTAGCCATATGCATCCTGGATCCTACTGAGAACTTGCTGCGCCTCCCCATGATGACTCCAATGTGGGGCCTCACGACTGGCAGCAAGGATCAGGCAGACTGGAATTCAGCGTGTCTGAGCCTCTGCTGTGGGATAAGCGGCTGTACAGAGGGTCAGGCAGCAGCTATCCGTCCCTGGCTCTTCCCCGGGGGGGTTATCCCAGCTGCACAGTTCTCCGGAGCCCCTCAGCAACATAGACTACAGCACTGAACGCCCTCTGCAGGCCACACTGTGCACTGCACCACAGGAGAGCTGGACACAGCGGCAGAGCGCCTGTATCTAATCCTGGGATACTGCCTGCTGTGTATCTGACCCTAACGTGTGATACTGCCTGCTGAGCTGTGTATCTAATCCTCTCCTGTGTGATACTGTCTGCTGAGCTGTGTATCTAATCCTCTCCTGTGTGATACTGTCTGCTGAGCTATGTATCTAATCCTCTCCTGTGTGATACTGCCTGCTGAGCTGTGTATCTAATTCTATCCTGTGTGATACTGTCTGCTGAGCTGTGTCTCTAATCCTATCCTGTGATACTGCTGCTGAGCTGTGTATCTAATCCTATCCTGTGTGATACTGTCTGCTAAGCTTTGTATCTAATCCTATCCTGTGATACTGTCTGCTGAGCTGTGTATCTAATCCTATCCTGTGTGATACTGTCTGCTGAGCTGTGTATCTAATTCTATCCTGTGTGATACTGCCTGCTGAGCTGTGTATCTAATCCTCTCCTGTGTGATACTGTCTGCTGAGCTGTGTATCTAATCCTCTCCTGTGTGATACTGTCTGCTGAGCTGTGTATCTAATTCTATCCTGTGTGATACTGCCTGCTGAGCTGTGTATCTAATCCTCTCCTGTGTGATACTGTCTGCTGAGCTGTGTATCTAATCCTCTCCTGTGTGATACTGTCTGCTGAGCTGTGTATCTAATTCTATCCTGTGTGATACTGTCTGCTGAGCTGTGTATCTAATCCTCTCCTGTGTGATACTGTCTGCTGAGCTGTGTATCTAATCCTATCCTGTGTGATACTGTCTGCTGAGCTGTGTATCTAATTCTATCCTGTGTGATACTGTCTGCTGAGCTGGTTCTATCCTCCTGGGTACGTCTGGCTGTCTCTAATCCTATCCTGTGTGATACTGTCTGCTGAGCTGTCTCTAATCCTATCCTGTGTGATACTGTCTGCTGAGCTGTGTATCTAATCCTATCCTGTGTGATACTGTCTGCTAAGCTTTGTATCTAATCATATCCTGTGTGATACTGTCTGCTGAGCTGTGTATCTAATCCTATCCTGTGTGATACTGTCTGCTGAGCTGTGTATCTAATCCTCTCCTGTGTGATACTGTCTGCTGAGCTGTGTATCTAATCCTCTCCTGTGTGATACTGTCTGCTGAGCTGTGTATCTAATCCTCTCCTGTGTGATACTGTCTGCTGAGCTGTGTATCTAATTCTATCCTGTGTGATACTGCCTGCTGAGCTGTGTATCTAATCCTCTCCTGTGTGATACTGTCTGCTGAGGCTGTGTATCTAATTCTATCCTGTGGTGATACTGTCTGCTGAGCTGTGTCTCTAATCCTATCCTGTGTGATACTGTCTGCTGAGCTGTGTCTCTAATCCTATCCTGTGTGATACTGTCTGCTGAGCTGTGTATCTAATCCTATCCTGTGTGATACTGTCTGCTGAGCTGTGTATCTAATTCTATCCTGTGTGATACTGTCTGCTAAGCTTTGTATCTAATCATATCCTGTGTGATACTGTCTGCTGAGCTATGTATCTAATCCTATCCTGTGTGATACTGTCTGCTGAGCTATGTATCTAATCCTATCCTGTGTGATACTGTCTGCTGAGCTGTGTATCTAATCCTCTCCTGTGTGATACTGTCTGCTGAGCTGTGTATCTAATCCTCTCCTGTGTGATACTGCCTGCTGTGTATCTGACCCTAACATGTGTGATACTGTCTGCTGAGCTGTGTATCTAATCCTCTCCTGTGTGATACTGTCTGCTAAGCTTTGTATCTAATCATATCCTGTGTGATAGTCTGCTGAACTGTGTATCTAAACCTCTCCTGTGTGATACTGTCTGCTGAGCTGTGTATCTAATCCTATCCTGTGTGATACTGTCTGCTAAGCTTTGTATCTAATCATATCCTGTGTGATACTGTCTGCTGAACTGTGTATCTAATCCTCTCCTGTGTGATACTGTCTGCTGAGCTGTGTATCTAATTCTATCCTGTGTGATACTGTCTGCTGAACTGTGTATCTAATCCTGACATGTGTGATACTGTCTGCTGAGCCGTGTATCTAATCCTCTCCTGTGTGATACTGTCTGCTGAGCCGTGTATCTAATCATATCCTGTGTGATACTGCCTGCTGCGCTGTGTATCTAATCCTCAGAACACATCATCCTCCAGGGTGCACTCTAAACGTATTGAAACTACAACTCCCTGCATGCTCCACTCATTTGTGTGTGAGCTCTGAGAAGAGCCGGGCAAGCGTGCCTGCCGGGAGTTGTAGTTTCCCACCTCTCACCCCGCGGAGGCCGCTCTCTGTGGCGGACAACTCAGGCCGGACCCTCCGCTGCCACCCCCTCACTGTACTGTTATCCCTGTCAATAAAGTTGTTGTAGTTTCACCACGCCTTCCTGTCTTCCCCGCCTCTCTAAGCTGATTGGCCACTCTCGGTTATTAGCCGTGCTCTGATTGGTCGAGACTCCACCCTTTCTTCGCAGAGGGCTGCTTCCTCTTCCTTGTTCCGGACCCTACCTTTATGGACAGCGCGCTGCCCTCGCAGGTGATTGGTCCGTTTCACTCAGCGCTAGCCAATCATTTGCTTTAACCTTTGTGCTGAGAAAATAAGAAATCAGTTGTGTGCTCCGATTGGTTTGTGTTTACGGCTTGCTCGTTTCCTGCTAATCGCTGATTGGCAGTCTGTTTTTCAGCGGCTGGTTCTGATTGGCCTGCTTGGTCCCCTGTCAGTCCAGGCCGGTGAGCGCCTCAGCCGCCGGCCTGTTCCGTTTAGCAGCACCGTAACATGGAGTCACCTCCAGGGTCCTGCTCCTCCCCTCCGGGGCCCCGACCCGTGCCCCCACCTCGTAAAGGCTCCATGGAACGCCGGCCCCTGAGTCCTCCCAGGAGAGGAGCCGAACATCTTGGGGCTGGGGATGCTACCAGCGACGTCAGTGCCGTGGGGAGTAAACCTGGGGCCCCTGAGAGGGCCACAGTCACCCAGAGGGTGCTGATAGTCATGCAGAGCCATGCTGGCCCCCCACCTGCTGCTGGGAGCAGTGCTGTACCCTCCACCCTGGAGAACACCCCGATAACATGTACCCCAGTACTGGACCAAGGGGAGCCCCCGACACCGGACACCCAGACAACCAGGAGCGGAGACCACTACCAGGGGCCCCCGCAGCACACAGCACCAGGAGGCACGACCAGTGGCATCATACAGGGCTGGGCGCTCCCCCCACCTCACAACACGCAGGTGGTGGACATAGGGAGGGACCCCGAGGCAGACCGGACAGGACACAGTCCGGGGCCACCCCCTAATGGTACCAGGGCTGAGGACGGCACTACAGCCCCGTCACAGCATGGAGAGGGGACACAGATGCCACAGGACATGGGGAGGCAGGTGGACCTTCTCCACCAGGGTGTGTGTGAGAATGACGTCATGCTGACCGATGGTGCCTCGCAGAGCATTGCTCCTCTACATCTGCAGAACATTAGATCAGAAGACGTGAAGAGCTCTCCGGCCGTAAGACCAGAAGACGTGAAGAGCGCTCCACCCGTAAGACCAGAAGACGTGAAGAGCTCTCCGGCCGTAAGACCAGAAGACGTGAAGAGCGCTCCACCCGTAAGACCAGAAGACGTGAAGAGCGCTCCACCCGTAAGACCAGAAGACGTGAAGAGCTCTCCGGCCGTAAGACCAGAAGACGTGAAGAGCGCTCCACCCGTAAGACCAGAAGACGTGAAGAGCTCTCCGGCCGTAAGACCAGAAGACGTGAAGAGCGTTCCACCCGTAAGACCAGAAGACGTGAAGAGCTCTCCGGCCGTAAGACCAGAAGACGTGAAGAGCTCTCCGGCCGTAAGACCAGAAGACGTGAAGAGCGTTCCACCCGTAAGACCAGAAGACGTGAAGAGCTCTCCGGCCGTAAGACCAGAAGACGTGAAGAGCTCTCCGGCCGTAAGACCAGAAGACGTGAAGAGCGTTCCACCCGTAAGACCAGAAGACGTGAAGAGCGCTCCGGCCGTAAGACCAGAAGACGTGAAGAGCGCTCCGGCCGTAAGACCAGAAGACGTGAAGAGCGCTCCACCCGTAAGACCAGAAGACGTGAAGAGCTCTCCGGCCGTAAGACCAGAAGATGTGAAGAGCTCTCCGGCCGTAAGACCAGAAGACGTGAAGAGCGTTCCACCCGTAAGACCAGAAGACGTGAAGAGCGCTCCACCCGTAAGACCAGAAGACGTGAAGAGCTCTCCGGCCGTAAGACCAGAAGACGTGAAGAGCGCTCCACCCGTAAGACCAGAAGACGTGAAGAGCTCTCCGGCCGTAAGACCAGAAGACGTGAAGAGCGTTCCACCCGTAAGACCAGAAGACGTGAAGAGCGCTCCGGCCGTAAGACCAGAAGACGTGAAGAGCGCTCCGGCCGTAAGACCAGAAGACGTGAAGAGCTCTCCGGCCGTAAGACCAGAAGACATGAAGCGCGCTCCACCCGTAAGACCAGAAGACGTGAAGAGCACTCCACCCGTAAGACCAGAAGACGTGAAGAGCACTCCGGCCGTAAGACCAGAAGACGTGAAGAGCGCTCCACCCGTAAGACCAGAAGACGTGAAGAGCGCTCCACCCGTAAGACCAGAAGACGTGAAGAGCTCTCTGGCCGTAAGACCAGAAGACGTGAAGAGCGCTCCACCCGTAAGACCAGAAGACGTGAAGAGCGCTCCACCCGTAAGACCAGAAGACGTGAAGAGCGCTCCACCCGTAAGACCAGAAGACGTGAAGAGCGCTCCACCCGTAAGACCAGAAGACGTGAAGAGCGCTCCACCCGTAAGACCAGAAGACGTGAAGAGCCCTGCCATTGTAAGATTGGAAGAGGTGCCAAGCACTCCCACCATGGTACCAGAAGTCACACCGAGCACTCCTCGTGTGCAGAATGCTGTGGTGGGTGACCTCACACCCTCTCTGGTGAACCCCACTTCCCAGAGTCAAACATCCAGTCTGCCTGCACAGCTAAGTCTTGGGTGGTCATCAGTATCCCCGGTTCGTGTCCCGGACCCTTTGAGCCCACACAGAAACATGTCCTCTAAGCCACCTCTTCCTATCCCCCCTAGGTCCAGTCTGTACCCTGGTCATCCCTCCCGTGAACATGACACCTCCGCCAGTCACGAGACTGTGTCTTTGTCCAGTTTTAAGTCCAAAGCTCCGGCCCCAGACACACTTAGTTATCTGGACTCTGTCAGTCTGATGTCTGGCACCATGGAGTCCCTCACCCTGCTGGATGACACCAGCTCTATAGGCTCTGACTCGGAGATCAATGGCATGCCGTACAGGAGGACCGACAAATACGGCTTTCTTGGAGGAAATCAGTACAGTGGTAACGGGTGAGTACCACCACTTCTAACCTCATAGCCTGACCGAAGTCTGATGGTGGAAAAGCTCTGATGTGGTGTATGGTGGTGATATAGTCGCTGATATGGTGTGTGACAGTGATACGTGCTGTCTGACAAGATGAGTGGTGAAGCAGGCTGTCTGACGAGGTGTATGACGGTGATACAGGCTCTGATGAGGTGTGGTGGTGATACAGGCTGTCTGATGAGGTGTGGTGGTGATACAGGCTGTCTGACGAGGTGTGTGGTGGTGATACAGGCCTGTCTGACGAGGTGTGTGGTGGTGATACAGGCTGTCTGATGAGGTGTGTGGTGGTGATATAGTCTCTGAATGGGTGTGTGGTGGTGATATAGTCTCTGAATGGGTGTGTGGTGGTGATATAGTCTCTGATGAGGTGTGTGGTGATGATACAGGTTGTCTGATGAGGTGTGTGGTGGTGATATAGTCTCTGAATGGGTGTGTGGTGGTGATATAGTCTCTGAAGAGGTGTGGTGGTGATACAGGCTGTCTGACGGGGTGTGTGGTGGTAATACAGTCTCTGACGGGGTGTGTGGTGGTGATACAGTCTCTGACGAGGTGTGTGGTGGTGATACAGTCTCTGACGGGGTGTGTGGTGGTGATACAGGCTGTCTGACGGGGTGTGTGGTGGTGATACAGTCTCTGACGGGGTGTGTGGTGGTGATACAGGCTGTCTGATGAGGTGTGTGGTGTGATATAGTCTCTGATGAGGTGTGTGGTGGTGATACAGTCTCTGGACGAGGTGTGTGGTGGTGATAGTCTCTGACGAGGTGTATGGTGGTGATATAGTCTGACGAGGTGTGTGGTGGTGATACAGGCTGTCTGACGAGGTGTGTGGTGGTGATATAGTCTGACGAGGTGTGTGGTGGTGATACAGGCTGTCTGACGAGGTGTGTGGTGGTGATACAGGCTGTCTGACGAGGTGTGTGGTGGTGATACAGGCTGTCTGACGAGGTGTGTGGTGGTGATACAGGCTGTCTGACGAGGTGTGTGGTGGTGATACAGGCTGTCTGACGAGGTGTGTGGTGGTGATATAGTCTCTGGGTGTGTGGTGGTGAATATAGTCTCTGAATGGGTGTGTGGTGGTGATATAGTCTCTGATGAGGTGTGTGGTGATGATACAGGTTGTCTGATGAGGTGTGTGGTGCTGATATAGTCTCTGAATGGGTGTGTGGTGGTGATATAGTCTCTGAATGGGTGTGTGGTGGTGATATAGTCTCTGAAGAGGTTGTGGTGGTGATACAGGCTGTCCTGACGAGGTGTGTGGTGGTGATACAGTCTCTGACGGGGTGTGTGGTGGTGATACAGTCTCTGACGAGGTGTGTGGTGGTGATACAGTCTCTGACGGGGTGTGTGGTGGTGATACAGGCTGTCTGACGGGGTGTGTGGTGGTGATGCAGGCTGTCCTGATGAGGTGTGTGGTGGTGATATAGTCCTCTGACGAGGTGTGTGGTGGTGATACAGGGCTGTCTGACGAGGTGTGTGGTGGTGATACAGTCTCTGACGAGGTGTGGTGGTGGTGATACAGGCTGTCTGACGAGGTGTGTGGTGGTGATACAGGCTGTCTGACGAGGTGTGTGGTGGTGATAACAGTCTCTGACGAGGTGTGTGGTGGTGATACAGGCTGTCTGACGAGGTGTGTGGTGGTGATACAGGCTGTCTGACGAGGTGTGTGGTGGTGGTATAGTCTCTGACGGAGGTGTGTGGTGGTGATACAGTCTTTGACGAGGTGTGTGGTGGTGATACAGGCTGTCTGACGAGGTGTGTGGTGTGATACAGGCTGTCTGACGAAGGTGTGTGGTGGTGATACAGGCTGTCTGACGAGGTGTGTGGTGGTGATACAGGCTGTCTGACGAGGTGTGTGGTGGTGATACAGTCTCTGACGAGTGTGTGGTGGTGATACAGGCTGTCTGACGAGGTGTGTGGTGGTGATACAGGCTTGTCTGACGAGGTGTGTGGTGGTGATACAGTCTCTGACGAGGTGTGTGGTGGTGATATAGTCTCTGATGAGGTGTGTGGTGGGTGATGACAGGTTGTCTGATGAGGTGTGTGTGGTGGTGATATAGTCTCTGGAATGGGTGTGTGGTGGTGATATAGTCTCTGAAGAGGTGGTGGTGGTGGTGATATACGGCTGTCTGATACAGGTGTGTAGTGGTGATACAGTCTCTGACGGGGTGTGGTGGTGATAGTCTGACGGTGGTGTGGTTGGTGATACAGTCTCTGACGGGTGTGTGGTGGTGATACAGGCTGTCTGATGAGGTGTGTGTGGTGATATAGTCTCTGACGAGGTGTGTGGTGTGTGATATAGTCTCTGAAGAGGTGTGTGGTGGTGATACAGTCTCTGACGAGGTGTGTGGTGTGATACAGTCTGACTGAGTGTGTGGTGGTGATACAGTCTGACGAGGTGTGTGGTGATACAGTCTGACGAGGTGTGTGGTGTGATACAGTCTGACGAGGTGTGTGTGGTGGTGATATAGTCTCTGAGGTGGTGTTGGTGGTGATACAGTCTCTGACGAGGTGTGTGGTGGTGATACAGTCTCTGACGAGGTGTGTGTGGTGATACATCTCTGACGAGGTTGTGGTGGTGATACAGTCTGACGAGGTGTGTGGTGGTGATACAGTCTGACGAGGTGTGTGGTGGTGATCAGGCTGACGAGGTGTGTGGTGGTGGTATAGTCTCTGACGAGGTGTGTGGTGGTGATACAGTCTCTGACGAGGTGTGTGGTGGTGATAGCAGTCTCTGACGAGGTGTGTGGTGGTGATACAGTCTCTGACGAGGTGTGTGGTGGTGATATAGTCTGCGAGGTGTGTGGTGGTGATATAGTCTGACGAGGTGTGTGGTGGTGAATACAGGCTGTCTGACGAGGTGTGTGGTGGTGATACAGGCTGTCTGACGAGGTGTGTGGTGGTGATATAGTCTCTGAATGGGTGTGTGGTGGTGATATAGTCTCTGATGGGTGTGTGGTGGTGATATAGTCTCTGATGAGGTGTGTGGTGATGATACAGGTTGTCTGATGAGGTGTGTGGTGCTGATATAGTCTGACGAGTGTGTGTGGTGGTGATATAGTCTGACGAGGTGTGTGGTGGTGATACAGGCTGTCTGACGAGGTGTGTGGTGGTGATTACAGGCTGTCTGACGAGGTGTGTGGTGGTGATACAGGCTGTCTGACGAGGTGTGTGGTGTGATACAGGCTGTCTGATGAGGTGTGTGGTGGTGATAAGTCTGTATGAATGGGTGTGTGGTGGTGATATAGTCTCTGAATGGGTGTGTGGTGGTGATATAGTCTCTGATGAGGTGTGTGGTGATGATACATGGTGTTGTCTGATGAAGGTGTGTGGTGGTGATATAGTCTCTGAATGGGTGTGTGGTGGTGATATAGTCTCTGAAGAGGTGGTGTGGTGGTGTGATACAGTCTCTGACGGGTGTGCGAGGTGTGTGGTGGTGATACAGTCTCTGACGGTGATACAGTGTGTGTGGTGGTGATACAGTGACTCTGACGAGTGGTGTGTGGTCTGGGTGAT
This sequence comes from Rhinella marina, assembly GCA_900303285.1. NCBI lineage: Eukaryota > Metazoa > Chordata > Amphibia > Anura > Bufonidae > Rhinella > Rhinella marina. The sequence continues at coordinate 18,245 of ONZH01026371.1, read as the reverse complement.
ACAGTCTCTGACGGTGGTGTGTGTGGTGGTGATACAGTCTCTGACGGGGGTGAGGTGTGTGGTGGTGATACACTGGTGTGTTGACGTCTCTGACGGTGGTGATATAGTCTGATACAGGTGTGTGGTGGTGATACAGTCTCTGAATGGGTGTGTGGTGGTGACGGTGGTGTGTGGTGGTGATACAGTCTGCGAGGTGTGTGGTGGTGAGTCTCTGAGGTGTGTGGTGGTGGTGATATAGTCTGGTGATACAGTCTCTGAGTGAATGGTGTGTGTGGTGATACAGTCTGGTGACGATGATACAGTCTCTGACGAGTGTGTGGTGGTGATACAGTCTCTGACGAGGTGTGTGGTGGTGATACAGTCTTCTGACGAGTGTGTGGTGGTGATACAGGCTGTCTGACGAGGTGTGTGTGTGGTGGTGTACAGTCTGACGAGTGTGTGTGGTGGTGACAGGCTGTCTGACTGACGAGTGTGGTGGGTGATACAGTCTCTGACGAGGTGTGGTGGTGGTGATACAGTCTCTGACGAGTCTCTCTGACGAGGTGTGTGGTGGTGATACAGGCTGTCTGACGAGGTGGTGTGGTATCACGGTGGTCTGTGCCGTGTGTGGCGGCTGTACATTGCAGTCCGCACATAAAGGTGATTGAGACGCCTGTCCTTCTCTTGCAGAGATACCTCAGTCCCTGTGGAAATTGCTCGACAGCGAGAACTGAAGTGGTTAGATATGTTCAGTAATTGGGATAAGTGGCTGACGAGGCGTTTCCAGAAGGTGAGATGATGGGGGTACTGGTGATACATCCTCGTTGCCGTCACCTCGTATGTCTCACTGTTGATCTCTCCCCGCAGGTGAAGCTGAGATGTAGGAAGGGGATCCCATCTTCACTGAGGGCCAAGGCCTGGCAGTTTCTCTCCAACAGTAATGATCTTCTGATGAAGAACCCTGGGAAATTCGAGGTGAGGAGACCATGTGATGATTTGTAGGTAGAGAAACTGTGGAGGAGATTTATGACTTAATCTTTCCTGTCACTTGTTTTAGGAAATGGAGCGACAGCAAGGAGACCCTAAGTGGCTGGATGTAATCGAGAAAGATCTCCACCGGCAGTTTCCTTTCCATGAGATGTTTGCTGCACGAGGAGGACACGGGTAAGATTGCTGCAGGACGTAGGGCGGAGACATCTGTGCAGCCTCTCCACACCGCCACCGTCTCCCTGCAACGTGTAGGACCTACAGCTCTAGGTGTGACATTAGGAGGAAAGTACTGGACGTAGGGCTGTAGGTGTGTGACACTGAGAGGACAGTCCTCATGTAGGACATAGAGCTGTAGGTGTGTGACACTGAGAGGACAGTCCTCGTGTAGGACATAGAGCTGTAGGTGTGTGACACTGAGAGGACAGTCCTTGTGTAGGACATAGAGCTGTAGGTGTGTGACACTGAGAGGACAGTCCTCGTGTAGGACATAGAGCTGTAGGTGTGTGACACTGGGAGGACAGTCCTCATGTAGGACATAGAGCTGTAGGTGTGTGACACTGAGAGGACAGTCCTCGTGTAGGACATAGAACTGTAGGTGTGTGACACAGAGGACAGTCCTCGTGTAGGACATAGAACTGTAGGTGTGTGACACAGAGGACAGTCCTCATGTAGGACATAGAGCTGTAGATGTGTGACACTGGGAGGACAGTCCTCATGTAGGACATAGAGCTGTAGATGTGTGACACTGAGAGGACAGTCCTCATGTAGGACATAGAGCTGTAGATGTGTGACACTGAGAGGACAGTCCTCATGTAGGACATAGAGCTGTAGGTGTGTGACACTGAGAGGACAGTCCTCATGTAGGACATAGAACTGTAGGTGTGTGACACAGAGGACAGTCCTCATGTAGGACATAGAGCTGTAGATGTGTGACACTGAGAGGACAGTCCTCATGTAGGACATAGAGCTGTAGGTGTGTGACACTGGGAGGACAGTCCTCATGTAGGACATAGAGCTGTAGGTGTGTGACACTGAGAGGACAGTCCTTGTGTAGGACATAGAGCTGTAGGTGTGTGACACTGAGAGGACAGTCCTCATGTAGGACATAGAGCTGTAGGTGTGTGACACTGAGAGGACAGTCCTCATGTAGGACATAGAGCTGTAGATGTGTGACACTGAGAGGACAGTCCTCATGTAGGACATAGAGCTGTAGGTGTGTGACACTGAGAGGACAGTCCTCATGTAGGACATAGAGCTGTAGGTGTGTGACACTGAGAGGACAGTCCTCGTGTAGGACATAGAGCTGTAGGTGTGTGACACTGAGAGGACAGTCCTTGTGTAGGACATAGAGCTGTAGGTGTGTGACACTGAGAGGACAGTCCTCGTGTAGGACATAGAGCTGTAGATGTGTGACACTGAGAGGACAGTCCTCGTGTAGGACATAGAGCTGTAGATGTGTGACACTGAGAGGACAGTCCTCATGTAGGACATAGAGCTGTAGATGTGTGACACTGAGAGGACAGTCCTCATGTAGGACATAGAGCTGTAGGTGTGTGACACTGAGAGGACAGTCCTCGTGTAGGACATAGAGCTGTAGGTGTGTGACACTGAGAGGACAGTCCTCGTGTAGGACATAGAGCTGTAGGTGTGTGACACTGGGAGGACAGTCCTCATGTAGGACATAGAGCTGTAGATGTGTGACACTGAGAGGACAGTCCTTATGTAGGACATAGAGCTGTAGGTGTGTGACACTGAGAGGACAGTCCTTATGTAGGACATAGAGCTGTAGGTGTGTGACACTGGGAGGACAGTCCTCGTGTAGGACATAGAGCTGTAGGTGTGTGACACTGAGAGGACAGTCCTTATGTAGGACATAGAGCTGTAGGTGTGTGACACTGAGAGGACAGTCCTCATGTAGGACATAGAGCTGTAGGTGTGTGACACTGGGAGGACAGTCCTCATGTAGGACATAGAGCTGTAGATGTGTGACACTGAGAGGACAGTCCTCATGTAGGACATAGAGCTGTAGGTGTGTGACACTGGGAGGACAGTCCTCATGTAGGACATAGAGATGTAGGTGTGTGACACTGAGAGGACAGTCCTTATGTAGGACATAGAGCTGTAGGTGTGTGACACTGAGAGGACAGTCCTTGTGTAGGACATAGAGCTGTAGATGTGTGACACTGAGAGGACAGTCCTTGTGTAGGACATAGAGCTGTAGATGTGTGACACTGAGAGGACAGTCCTTGTGTAGGACATAGAGCTGTAGATGTGTGACACTGAGAGGACAGTCCTTGTGTAGGACATAGAGCTGTAGATGTGTGACACTGGGAGGACAGTCCTTGTGTAGGACATAGAGCTGTAGATGTGTGACACTGAGAGGACAGTCCTCATGTAGGACATAGAGCTGTAGATGTGTGACACTGAGAGGACAGTCCTTGTGTAGGACATAGAGCTGTAGATGTGTGACACTGAGAGGACAGTCCTTGTGTAGGACATAGAGCTGTAGATGTGTGACACTGAGAGGACAGTCCTTGTGTAGGACATAGAGCTGTAGATGTGTGACACTGAGAGGACAGTCCTCGTGTAGGACATAGAGCTGTAGATGTGTGACACTGGGAGGACAGTCCTCATGTAGGACATAGAGCTGTAGGTGTGTGACACTGAGAGGACAGTCCTCATGTAGGACATAGAGCTGTAGGTTTGGATGATGAGGATTATAGTCATAGACCCAGATCGTAGTCTCTCTAGCAGCACGAACCTGAGGGATCTGAGTTTTGGCCGCTCCCTGATGATGTTGGCAGATGTTGTCCCTTTCACCTCAGATCATCTGTGGGATCCAGGCTTGATATTCATATCTTGTATTTGTTCCCTGTTCTCCCCTCGCAGGCAGCAGGATCTGTACCGCATCCTGAAGGCGTATACCGTATACCGACCAGAGGAAGGATACTGCCAGGCTCAGGCTCCGGTGGCAGCAGTGCTGCTCATGCACATGCCGGCTGAGGTAACAGTGTTCATGGTCATAATGTGGTGCCTCGTAGCAGTGATTGGGGAGGAGGGAAGGGAGGCAAAGGTGGTAGGAGGTCAGGGCTGAAACTAGATGATGTCTGTGGAGGACATAGAGACTGTGAGGACAGAAGTGAGCACCCCCAGAAGTGCAGGTAGTATTCCAGAGAGGAGGCGCTGCAGCTCAGAGTGTGCCTGTGGGTGACAGGAGTACAGTATCACACAGGATAACACCGCGGTCACCCGGAGAAGCCTCCTCCACGTACAGTACAGGATAACACCGCCGTCACCCGGAGAAGCCTCCTCCACGTACAGTACAGGATAACACCGTCACCCGGAGAAGCCTCCTCCATGTACAGTACAGGAGAACACCGCGGTCACCCGGAGGAGCCTCCTCCACGTACAGTACAGGATAACACCGCCGTCACCCGGAGAAGCCTCCTCCACGTACAGTACAGGATAACACCGCCGTCACCCGGAGAAGCCTCCTCCACGTACAGTACAGGATAACACCGCGGTCACCCGGAGAAGCCTCCTCCATGTACAGTACAGGATAACACCGCGGTCACCCGGAGAAGCCTCCTCCATGTACAGTACAGGATAACACCGCCGTCACCCGGAGAAGCCTCCTCCACGTACAGTACAGGATAAACACCGCGGTCACCCGGAGAAGCCTCCTCCATGTACAGTACAGGATAACACCGCCGTCACCCGGAGAAGCCTCCTCCACGTACAGTACAGGATAACACCGCGTCACCCGGAGAAGCCTCCTCCACGTACAGTACAGGATAACACCGCCGTCACCCGGAGAAGCCTCCTCCACGTACAGTACAGGATAACACCGCGGTCACCCGGAGAAGCCTCCTCCATGTACAGTACAGGATAACACCGCGGTCACCCGGAGAAGCCTCCTCCATGTACAGTACAGGATAACACCGCGGTCACCCGGAGAAGCCTCCTCCACGTACAGTACAGGATAACACCGCCGTCACCCGGAGAAGCCTCCTCCACGTACAGTACAGGAGAATACCGCGGTCACCCGGAGAAGCCTCCTCCATGTACAGTACAGAGAACACCGCGGTCACCCGGAGAAGCCTCCTCCATGTACAGTACAGGAGAACACCGCGGTCACCCGGAGGAGCCTCCTCCACGTTACAGTACAGGAGAGAACACCGGCCGTCACCCGGAGAAAGCCTCCTCCACGTACAGTACAGGAGAACACCGCGGATACACCCAGGAGAAGCCTCCTCCACGTACATTACAGGATACCACCGCGGTCACGCCGGATGGAGGCCTCCTCCACGTACAGTAACAGGATAACACCGCGGTCACCCGGAGGAGGCCTTCTCTCAATGTACAGTACAGGATAACACCGCGGTCCACCCGGAGAAGCCTTCCTCCATGTACCAGTACAGGATAACACCGCCGTCACCCGGAGAAGCCTCCTCCACGTACAGCACAGGTAACACCGCGGTCACCCCGGAGAAGCCTCCTCCACGTACAGTACAGGATAACACCGCCGTCACCCGGAGGAGCCTCCTCCAATGTACAGTACAGGAGAACACCCGCGGGTCACCCGGAGAAGCCTCCTCCACGTTTACGAGTACAGGAGAACACCGCGGTCACCCGGAGGAGCCTCCTCCACGTACAGTACAGGATAACACCGCAGTCACCCGGAGGAGCCTCCTCCACGTACAGTACAGGATAACACCGCCGTCACCCGGAGAGCCTCCTCCACGTACAGTACAGGATAACACCGCGGTCACCGGAGAAGCCTCCTCCACGTACAGTACAGGAGAACACCGCGGTCACCCGGAGAAGCCTCCTCCATGTACAGTACAGGATAACACCGCGGTCACCCGGAGGAGCCTCCTCCACGTACAGTACAGGATAACACCGCCGGTCACCCGGAAGAAGCCTCCTCCACGTACAGTACAGGATAACACCGCCGTCACCCGGAGAAGCCTCCTCCACGTACAGTACAGGATAACACCGCCGTCACCCGGAGAAGCCTCCTCCACGTACAGTACAGGATAACACGCGGTCACCCGGAGGAGCCTCCTCCACGTACAGGATAACACCGCGTCACCCGGAGGAAGGCCTCCTCCACGTACAGTACAGGATAACACCGCTGTCGCCCGGAGAAGCCTCCTCCACGTACAGTACAGGATAACACCGCGGTCACCCGGAGGAGCTCCTCCACGTACAGTACAAACCTCCACGATACAGAAGCCTCCTCCACGTACAGTACAGGATAACCACCGCTCACCCGGAGGAGCCTCCTCCACGACAGTGACAGGATAACACCGCGTCGCCCGGAGAAGCCTCCTCCACGTTCAGTACAGGTAACACGCCGGCTCACCGGGAGAAGCCTCTCACGTACGGATAACAACCGCGGTCACCCGGAGGAGCCTCTCCCGTACAGGATTAACACCGCCGTCACCCGGAAGAAGCTCCTCCACGTACAGGATAACACCGCTGTCACACCGAGAGAAGCCATCCTCCACGTACAGTACAGGATAACACCGCGGTCACCCGGAGAAGCCTCCTCCACGTACGTACAGGAGAACCACGCGGCTCACCCGGAGGAGCCTCCTCCACGTACAGACGCAGTAGGAAAATGTTGTCTGCTGCTCCGGTTGGAGGGGCGGTCGTTGAGCGGCTCTAGCAGTAGTTTGTAGTCGGATGCCCCTTATTTTGTGTCTCTAATTCTTTGTCCTTCTCCAGCAAGCGTTTTGGTGTCTGGTCCAGATCTGTGACAAGTACCTCCCGGGATATTATAGCGCTGGCCTGGTGAGCTCCCATCCTCCACTTCATACAATGCCTGCATCTTGTCTGCCTTTCTGCTGTGCATCTCTGTGCCGCTCCTGCATGTAGCTGTCGGTCCCCTGATACTAGCACAGAACAGTGCCTGTCAGTCCCTTCACCCTCCTGCCTGCCAGTTGTTTGCTGTTCAGCACACAGTCCCTGTGTGTCTCCGCCTGTCAGTCCCTTCACCCTCCTGCCTGCCAGTTGTCTGCTGTTCCAGCACACAGTCCCTGTGTGTCTCCGCCTGTCAGTCCCTTCACCCTCCTGCCTGCCAGTTGTCTGCTGTTCCAGCACACAGTCCCTGTGTGTCTCCGCCTGTCAGTCCCTTCACCCTCTGTTGTTCCAGCACACAGTCCCTGTGTGTCCCTGCCTGTCAGTCCCTTCACCCTCCTGCCTGCCAGTTGTCTGCTGTTCCAGCACACAGTCCCTGTGTGTTTCTGCCTGTCAGTCCCTTCACCCTCCTGCCTGCCAGTTGTCTGTTGTTCCAGCACACAGTCCCTGTGTGTCCCCGCCTGTCAGTCCCTTCACCCTCCTGCCTGCCATTTGTCTGCTGTTCCAGCACACAGTCCCTGTGTGTCCCCGCCTGTCAGTCCCTTCGCCCTCTGTTGTTCCAGCACACAGTCCCTGTGTGTTCCCGCCTGTCAGTCCCTTCGCCCTCTGTTGTTCCAGCACACAGTCCCTGTGTGTTCCCGCCTGTCAGTCCCTTCGCCCTCTGTTGTTCCAGCACACAGTCCCTGTCGGGTTCAGTTCTTTGGCCCACTGTTCCTCTTGCCTTTTAGGAAGCCATACAGCTGGATGGGGAGATTTTCTTTGCTCTGTTGCGCAGAGTTTGCCCCATGGCTTACAGACACCTGAAGAAGTTTAAGATTGATCCCATCCTGTATATGACGGAGTGGTTCATGTGCATATTCTCCCGCACACTACCCTGGGCATCAGTGCTGCGTGTATGGGACATGTTCTTCTGTGAAGGTATGGAGGGTGTGATACCCTGCAGGAGCTTTACGTTAGATTTCCTGCAGATATTCTTCATCGTACTTATCCCGTCTTCTGATGAAGGTGTGAAGATTGTATTCCGTGTGGGGCTGGTGTTACTGCGGCACACCCTGGGGTCGGTGGACAAGCTTCGGAGCTGTCAGGGGATGTACGAGACAATGGAGAAGCTGCGGAGTCTCCCGGTGTACTGTATGCAGGAAGATGTGCTGCTCCCGGAGGTGAGGGGTGCGACTCTGGGAATAACTTCCTGATGGGCCCTGAGTTTTGGGCAGGTCCTCACTGTGATTTGTGTTCCCGCAGGTGAGTTCTCTTCCTGTCACTGATGCGTTAATAGAGAGAGAGAGCAACACTCAGTTACGGAAATGGCGGGAGAATCGAGGGGAGTTACAGTACCGCCCCTCGCGCCGTCTACATGGAGCCAGACAGATCTATGAGGAGAAGCTGCGCCTTAATCCCACCCTGAGTGGCAGCCGGCTTAGTTTGTCCAGCATTCGACGACCTTCCCCACCCCCGACGCCAGCCCTCGCTGTCCAGCCTGAATCTGTAGTGGTGTCTGAAGGACTGCACCCTGCACTGCCGTCCCCCACCTCCAACAAGGCTCCCCTCGGCCTACCCAAAGAGGCATCCAAGAAGGGCAAGGAGAAGCAAAAGGAGCAAGAGAAAAAAAAAGAGAAAGAAGAGCGCGAGCGTGAAAAGAAGAGGGAAAAGGAGGAGCGAGAAGAGCGCCGGAGGGAGAAAGAGCGGGAAAAGCAGAAAGAGAAGGAGGAAAAGCGAGTGCAGAAAGAGAGAGAGAAAACAGATTCCAGACAGAAGAGAGAGCGGAAGTTTTCCTTCAGACGCAAAGAATCTTCTCCCGCCTCAGACTCCCCGCAAAACAGTGGCCCCGGGGCCACAGACAGCAGTGCAGCTCATGACACTTACTTCTGAGGGGCACACAGTAAAGCTGCTTGTCAGTGGCTCTACAGTCTTATGGGCTGGAGCCCCTTGTTAGCGCTCCCGGCTCTGCTATGTCCTGATATCCGCAGCTGGGGACGGTGATACCTTCTCATAGGAAACCTGAAAACTGGAAACCCTTTACTCCACGGCACTTTCCCCCGTTCTCCAGCAGCAGCGTTCTCCTCTGTGTACAGACGTGTTCAGGAGGAGAGACGCTATTCTTCTTCCACCTTTGGCTTGTTTTCTGCATGCCCATCATCCTCCTCCTGCATCGTAGAGGTGTGAGCGGGCGTGGGTGAGGTGCCCATGGCGGTGCCTTGTAGACAGGCAGGAAGCAGCTGCCGCGTTTTGCACTCTGCATTGAAATGAATGGAATGTCCTTGTTTACAACCATGTGAGGGACTGCACTTGATTCGTGTCCCCTGCCCGGTTCTCGCCTTCTGTGCATGCCCCTCCCCCACATTTCAGTTTTATTTGTATATATTTTGGTTACGTTGCTTTATGTTTTTAAGTGATTCTCTAACTGTCTTCTAAGACTGAGCTTACTGTATGCAGCTACGTGCTCTGCACAACATGGGGCAGTATGGACCGAAGACTTGTGTACATATATATATATTTATCTCCGTGTGGAAGGTGAGACGTGATTTGTGCCATGCATCCATTCACTGCTGATCCTAAACTGCCTCTGCCCTAACGATAGGACCTCCTCCCCTCTGCTCCTGTCTCTGCACCATCCCCTATAATGACCTCTCTTTTCCAGTCCTCATAATCACCTACTGCATCTACAAGGACCTCGTCTCTCTGCCCCATCTCCTGCGATGCCCTCTTCTCTCTGCCCCACCTCCTGCGATGACCTCGTCTCTCTGCCCCACCTCCTGCGATGACCTCGTCTCTCTGCCCCACCTCCTGCGATGACCTCGCTCTCTGCCCCACCTCCTGCGATGACCTCGTCTCTCTGCCCCACCTCCTGCGATGACCTCGTCTCTCTGCCCCACCTCCTGCGATGACCTCGTCTCTCTGCCCCACCTCCTGCGATGCCCTCGTCTCTCTGCCCCACCTCCTGCGATGACCTCGTCTCTCTGCCCCACCTCCTGCGATGCCCTCGTCTCTCTGCCCCACCTCCTGCGATGACCTCGTCTCTCTGCCCCACCTCCTGCGATGACCTCGTCTCTCTGCCCCATTCCTTATAACAAGCTCCCATCTCCAATGTAAGTTTCTTAACATATTATCCACTGAGTTTAATGACTCCGTACATAATCCAGGTGTAGTGGCCACCTACCTGTATGTTCTGCATGATACATTTCATTGTGGCTCCACATCTGGCGTCCTGTCCTGCACTGAAGATTGGAACTGGATTCTATTTAATATTCTGTGATGTCTGGAAGTGGTGTGACTGTTTTTGTTACGCCTCAACCTTGATTACATCATTACACCGATTTAACCCTGAGCCGCGTCGTCTGTGTAAGTGCAGGGTGAAGCGCAGCGGACCATTACTGCTGGAATATGAGAATGCGGGATTAATCAGCATCGGCACCTTCTGTATGTAAATAAAGTGCAGTAAATCCACGCAGCTGTCGGGCCGGGGTCGGCTGTGGTACCTCACCCACTTTGCATTCTTGTACCTTATGGTAGAAGATACAGTGGGGAAAAAAAGTAGTCAGCCACCAATTGTCCAAGTTCTCCCACTTATAAAGATGAGGTCGGCCTGTAATTGACATCATAGGTAGACCTCAACTATGAGAGACACAATGAGAAATCCAGAAAATCACATTGTCTGATTTTTAAAGAATTTATTTGCAGATTATGGTGGAAAATAAGTATTTGGTCAATAAGAAAAGTTCCTCTCAATACTTTCTTCTATCTCCTTTGTTGGCAATGACCGAGGTCAGACGTTTCCTGTCTTCACAAGGTTGGCACACACTGTTGTGGTATGTTGGCCCATTCCTCCATGCAGATCTCCTCTAGAACACTGATGTTTTGGGGCTGTCGCTCGGCAACATGGACTTTCCACTCCCTCCAAAGGTTTTCTATGGGGTTGAGATCTGGAGACTGGCTAGGCCACTCCAGGACCTTGAAATGCTTCTTATGAAGCCACTCCTTCGTTGCCCTGGCGGTGTGCTTGGGATCATTGTCATGCTGAAAGACCCAGCCACGGTTCATCTTCAATGTCCTTGCTGATGGAAGGAGGTTTGCGCTCAAAATCTCCCGATACATGGCCCCAGTCATTCTTTCATGTACATGGATCAGTCGTCCTGGTCCCTTTGCAGAGAGACAGCCCCAAAGCATGATGTTGCCCCCCCCCCCCCCCATGCTTCACAGTAGGTGTGGTGTTCTTTGGATGCAACTCAGCATTCACTCTCCTCCAAACACGACGAGTTGTGTTTCTACCAAACAGTTCTACTTTGGTTTCATCTGACCATATGACATTCTCCCAATACTCTTCTGGAACATCCAAATGCTCTCTAGTAAACTTCAGACGGGCCCAGATATGTACTGGCTTAAGCAGGGGGACACGTCTGGCACTGCAGGATCTGAGTCCCTGGCGGTGTAGTGTGTTACTGACGGTAGCCTTTGTTATGTTGGTCCCACCTTTCTGCAGGTCATTCACTAGGTCCCCCGTGTGGTTCTTGTGATGACTTTGACCCCACGGGGTGAGATCTTGTGTGGAGCCCCTGATGGAGGGAGATTATCAGTGGTCTTGTATGTCTTCCACAGGTGATTTCTTCACACCAAGCTGCTTGCCTATTGCAGATTCAGTCTTCCCAGCCTGGTGCAGGTCTTTGTTTCTGGTGTCCTTCCACAGCTCTTTGGTCTTCACCATAGTGGAGTTTGGAGTGTGACTGTTTGAGGTTGTGGACAGGTGTCTTTTATACTGATAACAAACAGGAGCCATTACTACAGGTAATGAGTGGAGGACAGAGGAGCCTCTTACAGAAGAAGTTACAGGTCTGTGAGAGACAGAAATCTTCTTGTGTGTAGGTGACCAAATACTTATTTCCCACCATAATTTACAAATAAATTCTTTAACAATCAGACAATGTGATTTTCTGGATTTCTCATGTTGTCTCTCATAGTTGAGGTCTACCTATGATGTCAATTACAGACCGACGTCATCTTTATAAGTGGGAGAACTTGTACAATTGGGGGCTGACTACATACTTTTTTTCCCCACTGTAGGTCATATAGCTGGAGTGTTGTAATACACAGTGTAGTCTCGGGGTCAGTTTATAGCATCTGAGACCAGGTCAACTTAAGGCAGAGCATTAAGTCTACAACCATTTTGGTTATAAAACAAAAGGTGGAGTTGCCGTGCAGGCTTCTACCAGGAGAGACCAGTTACGTTGTGCGTACATCCCTCCCTCAGGTAAAATGACTATGGGGGTGCAAGCTATTCCTGGAGCCTATTTGGTGTACTCCTTCCAGCACTCCCTGGTCTTCTGGTCACTCTCCACATTGGCAGTAGGCTCCTGCAATTGTTGTGCTGTGGAAGAAGGAGTATTGAAGCTCTTGGGAGGTTCTGGTTGTCCAGCTGGTGTAGGGAGTCTTACAGGCAATACGTCACGGGGAAAAGTATTAGAAAACATTCTCTTTAGTGGCTTCTTAGGGTAGAGCCCTGCACGTTGATGATCAACCCATGGAGGGATATGAGCCAAACAAGAGCTGTAGGTGGGTGCAGGAGAATGTTCTGGGCCTTGGTCACAGTATGGTAGGGAGGGAGGTCCTGCGTGTGTGACCGCTGCGAGGATATTTTTTGCGACATTTGGTGATCCTCATCAATTTTAGAAGTGGAGTTAAAAGTAGGTCAGGATTTCAGATGATAACACCTTGAAGTCTCATTTATCATGTGCATTGACTTGATGTTGACTTGCATCTCCACACAACCCCCGCCGTACTGTTACACAGGCGTGCACCACATTGGTTTTGTGCCATTTCATAAACACACCGCAAAGAAAGACTTAAACCTGACACTGGACACAGCGGTGATGATCTGATGTGCCGTAGATGATGAAGGTCAGAGGAGTACAGTCACTGCTGACCAGAGATCTCTGTACAGAAGCTTCCACACTGGAGAGCCGCACGGTCTGTGGTCATCTCCTCACCAGAAACAGATCAGATGATCATCACTTAGATTCCTCCCAAATGTGTCGTGGCTATATTACCCATCTGGTGTTCTCTAAGTTCATCATCGGTAAACCCTAGATCAGGGATCAGCAATTGTCGGCACTCTGGCTCTTTTGAAGCTACAACTCCTAGAATCCGCCATTCACTTCTATAGGAGTTACAAGAACAGCCTGTACCGAAGGCTGCTGATCCCTACCCTATAGTCATCAAAGTTCAAGGAAACCATAATGGTGGCCTTATTCAGACAGTTCTGTGGGGGGTTGAAGTTGGGTTTTAACTTTCGAGATTCGGTCTGTAAATTATGCCTTTGAGAGAGCTGATTGCTATGAGGAGAGGCTTCACTTTTCACCAGTTTACACCCCTCACCTCATATTGGGTAAGATGTGGACCTCAACATAGAAGCAGAGAACCTCCAAATCATCTTTTGTTTACTCCTGAAGTGACGGACCACCACGCCTTGTCATTTTATAGACACAGGCTAAAGAAAAATCCTGAATCCATGAATAGCTGCTGTTGTTGGATCCTGTACGAGCACCTTCTATATCTACACTGCTCAAAGGGAACACTAAAATCCCACATCCTAGAGCTCAATGAATGAAATATTCCAGTTGCAAATCTTTATTCATTACATAGTGGAATATGTTGAGAACAATAAAACAGAAAAATGATCAATGTGAATCAGAATTAATATCCCATGGAGGTCTGGATTTGGAATGATCAAAATCAAAGTGGAAAATCAAATTTCAGGTTGATCCAACTTCAGTGGAAATGCATCTAGACAAGGAGATGAGGCTCAGTAGTGTGTGGCCTCCACGTGCCTGTATAACCTCCAGACACCTGGGTATGCTCCTGATGAGGCGGCGGATGTTCTCCTGAGGGATCTCCTCCCAGATCTGAGTTAAAGCATTAGTCAACTCCTGGACAATCTGTGGGGTTGATGGATGGAACGAGACTTGATGTCACAGATGTGCTCGACTGGATTCAGGCAGGACAGTCCATAGCATCAATGCCTTCATCATGCAGGAACTGCTGACACTCTAGGCCACATGAGGCCTAGCATCATCATGTATCAGAACAAACCCAGGGCCCACTGCACCTGCATATGGTCTCACAATGGGTCTGAGGATCTCATTCCAGTACCTTTGGCTAGCAGAAGGAGGACTGTGCGGTCCTTCAAATAAATGCATCCCCACACCTTACTGACCCACTGCCAAATCGGTCATGTTGGAGGCAGCAGAACGTTCTTCACGGTGTCTCCAGATTCCATCAAGTCGGTCACATGTGATCAGTGTGAACCTGCTCTCATCCGTGAAGAGCACAGGGCGCCGATGTCGAATCTGCCCATCTTGGTGTAAGCACAACACCGACTTGTGGACATCGCACCCTCATCCCACCCTAGTGGATTCTGTTTCTGACAGTTTGAGCAGACACATGGATGGTCGTGGTCTGCTGGAGGTCATTTTGCAGGACTCTGCTTCTCCTGGTCCTCCTTGCACAAAAGAGAAGGTAGCGGTCCTGCTGCTGGGTTGTTGCCCTCTATGTCTCCTGGTATCTGCTCCATGCTCTGGACACTGTGCTGACAGACACAGCTAACCTTCCTGTCACAGCTCACATTGATGTGCCATCCTGGGGGAGCTGCCCTACCTGAGCAACTTCTGTGGTTTGTAGACACCGCCTCATGCTACCTCTAGGGTGAGACCAATGACAAAATGCAAAAGTGACCAAAACAACAGCCAAAAAGGATGAGAACAGAGAAATGGTCTGTGGTCACCACCTGCAGAGCCGCTCCTGTATAGGGGTCGTCTTGCTGATTGCCGATCATTTCTACCTGTTGTCTGTTCAGTTTGCACAACAGCAGAGAAATGGATTCACAATCCGTGTTGACTTAGAGTTACTTTGTGTTACGTGTTCCCTTTATTTTTTCTCTTTGAGCAGTGTAGCTTTATAATATATTAGGCAGGTGTACATTAATCAACCTCTTCAGAGTTAGGTTGTGTTCACACTTCAGTTATTTGGTCAGTTATTTCCATCACTTATTGTGAGCCAAAACCCGATCTTAGTCATAAATACAGCACAGGAGGAATTCCACCTGATCTCTGTGGAGGCTTCACTTCTGGTTATGGCTCACAATAACTGATTAAATAACTGATATGTGAACTCAGCCTTATTAGTCTCTACCGCCCAGAACTGGACCTTATACATATAAGAGGAGAGCCCAGAACTAGACCTTATACACAAGAGAAGATCCCTGAACTTAACTTTATATACACAAGGGGCGAGTCCAGAACTGGAAGGTAAACATACAAGAGGAGAGCCTAGAACTGGACCTTATACACACAAGAGGAGAGGCCTGAACTGGACCTTATACACACAAGAGGAGAGGCCTGAACTGGACCTTATACACACAAGAGGAGAGCCTAGAACTGGACCTTATACACACAAGAGGAGAGCCCATAACTGGACCTTATACACACAAGAGGAGAGCCCAGAACTAGACCTTATACACAAGAGAAGATCCCTGAACTTAACTTTATATACACAAGAGGTGAGTCCAGAACTAGAAGGTAAACATACAAGAGGAGAGCCCAGAACTAGACCTTATACATACAAGAGGAGAGCCCAGAACTAGACCTTATACATACAAGAGGAGAGCCCAGAACTGGACCTTATACATAAAAGAGGAGACCCCAGAACTAGACCTTATACATACAAGAGGAGAGCCCAGAACTAGACCTTATACATACAAGAGGAGAGCCCAGAACTGGACCTTATACATACAAGAGGAGAGCCCAGAACTGGACCTTATACATACAAGAGGAGAGCCCAGAAACTGGACCTTATACATAAAAGAGGAGAGCCCAGAACTAGACCTTATACACAAGAGAAGATCCCTGAACTTAACTTTATATACACAAGGGGCGAGTCCAGAACTAGAAGGTAAACATACAAGAGGAGAGCCTAGAACTGGACCTTATACATAAAAGAGGAGACCCCAGAACTAGACCTTATACACACAAGAGGAGAGCCCAGAACTGGACCTTATACACACAAGAGGAGAGCCCAGAACTGGACCTTATACACACAAGAGGAGAGCCTAGAACTAGACCTTATACACACAAGAGGAGAGCCTAGAACTGGACCTTATACATACAAGAGGAGAGCCCAGAACTGGACCTTATACATACAAGAGGAGAGCCCAGAACTGGACCTTATACACACAAGAGGAGAGCCCAGAACTGGACCTTATACATACAACAGGAGAGCCCAGAACTGGACCTTATACACAAGAGAAGAGAACCCAGAACTACACCTTATACATAAAAGAGGAGCGCCCAGAACTAGACCTTATACATAAAAGAGGAGAGCCCAGAACTAGACCTTATACACACAAGAGGAGAGCCCAGAACTGGACCTTATACACAAGAGAAGAGAACCCAGAACTACACCTTATACATAAAAGAGGAGCGCCCAGAACTAGACCTTATACATAAAAGAGGAGAGCCCAGAACTAGACCTTATACATACAAGAGGATAGCCCAGAACTAGACCTTATACATAAAAGAGGAGAGCCCAGAACTAGACCTTATACATAAAAGAGGAGAGCCCAGAACTAGACCTTATACATAAAAGAGGAGAGCCCAGAACTAGACCTTATACATAAAAGAGGAGAGCCCAAAACTAGACCTTATACACACAAGAGAGAACTGAACTGGACCTTATACATAAAAGAGGATAGCCCAGAACTAGACCTTATACACACAAGAGGAGAGCCCAGAACTGGACCTTATAAATACAAGAGGAGAGCCCAGAACTAGACCTTATACATAAAAGAGAAGAGCACAGAACTAGACCTTATACATAAAAGAGGAGAGCCCTGAACTGGACCTTATACACACAAGAGGAGAACCCAGAACTACACCTTATACACACAAGAGGAGAGTCCAGAACTAGACCTTATACACACAAGAGGAGAGCCCAGAACTAGATCTTATACATAAAAGAGGAGAGCCCTGAACTGGACCTTATACACACAAGAGGATAGCCCAGAACTAGATCTTATACACGCAAGAGGAGAGCCCAGAACTAGACCTTATACATAAAAGAGGAGAGTCCAGAACTAGACCTTATACATAAAAGAGGAGAGCCGAGAACTAGACCTTATACATAAGAGGATAGCCCAGAACTAGACCTTATACATAAAAGAGGAGAGCCCAAAACTAGACCTTATACACACAAGATGAGAGAACTGAACTGGACCTTATACATAAAAGAGGATAGCCCAGAACTAGACATTATACACACAAGAGGACAGCCTAGAACTGGACCTTATAAATACAAGAGGAGAGCCCAGAACTAGACCTTATACACAAGAGGAGAGCCCAGAACTAGACCTTATACACACAAGAGGAGAGCCTAGAACTGGACCTTATACATACAAGAGGAGAGCCCAGAACTGGACCTTATACACACAAGAGGAGAGCCCAGAACTGGACCTTATACATACAAGAGGAGAGCCCAGACCTAGACCTTATACACACAAGAGGAGAGAACTGAACTGGACCTTATACATAAAAGAGGAGAGCCCAGAACTAGACCTTATACATAAAAGAGGATAGCCCAGAACTAGACCTTATACACACAAGAGGACAGCCTAGAACTGGACCTTATAAATACAAGAGGAGAGCCCAGAACTAGACCTTATACATAAAAGAGGAGAGCACAGAACTAGACCTTATACATAAAAGAGGAGAGCCCTGAACTGGACCTTATACACACAAGAAGAGAACCCAGAACTAGACCTTATACACACAAGAGGAGAGTCCAGAACTAGACCTTATACACACAAGAGGAGAGCCCAGAACTACACCTTATACACACAAGAGGAGAGTCCAGAACTAGACCTTATACACACAAGAGGAGAGTCCAGAACTAGACCTTATACATAAAAGAGGAGAGCCCTGAACTGGACCTTATACACACAAGAGGAGAGCCCAGAACTAGACCTTATACACACAAGAGGATAGCCCAGAACTAGACCTTATACACACAAGAGGAGAGTCCAGAACTAGACCTTATACATAAAAGAGGAGAGCCCAGAACTAGACCTTATACATAAAAGAGGATAGCCCAGAACTAGACCTTATACATAAAAGAGGATAGCCCAGAACTAGACCTTATACATACAAGAGGAGAACCCAGAACTAGAACTTATACATAAAAGAGGATAGCCCAGAACTAGACTTTTTACACACAAGAGGAGAGCCCAGAACTAGACCTTATACACACAAGAGGAGAGCCCAGAACTGGACCTTATATACACAAGAGGAGAGCCCTGAACTGGACCTTATACACAAGAGAAGATCCCTGAACTTAACTTTATATACACAAGGGGCGAGTCCAGAAACTAGAAG
>ONZH01026370.1:0-34850 GCA_900303285.1 Rhinella marina | reverse complement strand
CAGAGAGACGGACCCTACAGAGAGCGGACCCTCAGAGAGAGACGGACCCTACAGAGACGGACCCTACAGAGAGACGGACTCCACAGAGAGAGCCGGACTCCACAGAGAGAGACGGGCCATACAGAGAGACGGACCCTACAGAGAGACGGACCCTACAGAGAGACGGACCCTACAGAGAGACGGACCCTACAGAGAGACAGATCCTACAGAGAGACTGACCTACAGAGACAGACTCTACAGAGAGAGACGGACTCCACAGAGAAAGACAGACTCCACAGAGAAAGACGGACTCCACAGAGAGAGGGACCCTACAGAGAGACGGACCCTACAGAGAGACGGACCCTACAGAGAGAAGGACTCTACAGAGAGACGGACTCTACAGAGAGACGGACTCTACAGAGAGACGGACTCTACAGAGAGACGGACTCTACAGAGAGACGGACTCTACAGAGAGACAGACTCTACAGAGAGAGATGGACTCTACTTAGAGAGAAAGACTCTACAGGAGAGACGGACTTCACAGAGAAAGACGGACTCCACCGAGAAAGACGGACTCCACAGAGAGACGGACCCTACAGAGAGATGGACCCTACAGAGAGACGGACGCTACAGAGAGACGGACTCTACAGAGAGATGGACCCTAAAGAGAGAGACGGACTCTACAGAGAGACAGACTGTACAGAGAGACGGACACCACAGAGAGACGGACCCTACAGAGAGACGGACTCCACAGAGAGACGGACCCTACAGAGAGACGGACTCCGCAGAGAGACGGACTCCACAGAGAGACGGAGAGAGACAGACTCTACAGAAGAGACGGACCCTACAGAGAGAGAGACGGACCCTACAGAGAGAGAGACGGCTCCACAGAGAAAGACGGACTCTACAGAGAGACGGACTCTACAGAGAGACAGACTCTACAGAGAGACGGACTCCACAGAGAAAGACGGACTCCACAGAGAAAGACGGACTCCACAGAGAGATGGACCCTACAGAGAGATGGACCCTACAGAGAGACGGACTCCACAGAGACAGACGTACTCCACAGAGAGACGGACCCTACAGAGAGACGGACCCTACAGAGAGAGACGGACCCTACAGAGAGACGGACCCTACAGAGAGACGGACTCCACAGAGAGAGACGGACTCCACAGAGAGAGACGGGCCATACAGAGAGACGGACCCTACAGAGAGACGGACCCCTACAGAGAGACGGACCCTACAGAGAGACGGACCCTACAGAGACAGACTCTACAGAGAGAGACGGACTCCACAGAGAAAGACAGACTCCACAGAGAAAGATGGACTCCACAGAGAGAGGGACCCTACAGAGAGACGGACCCTACAGAGAGACGGACCCTACAGAGAGACGGACCCTACAGAGAAACGGACCCTACAGAGAGACGGACTCTACAGAGAGACGGACCCTACAGAGAGACGGGACTCTACAGAGAAAGACAGACTCCACAGAGAAAGACGGACTCCACAGAGAGAGGGACCCTACAGAGAGACGGACCCTACAGAGAGACGGACCCTACAGAGAAACGGACCCTACAGAGAGACGGACTCTACAGAGAGACGGACCCTACAGAGAGAGATGGACCCTACAGAGAGACAGACTCTACAGAGAGAGATGGACTCTACTTAGAGAGAAAGACTCTACAGAGAGAGACGGACTTCACAGAGAAAGACGGAACTCCACCGAGAAAGACGGACTCCACAGAGAGACGGACCCTACAGAGAGATGGACCCTACAGAGAGACGGACTCTACAGAGAGATGGACCCTAAAGAGAGAGACGGACTCTACAGAGAGACAGACTGTACAGAGAGACGGACACCACAGAGAGACGGACCCTACAGAGAGACGGACCCTACAGAGACGGACCAGAGACGGACTCCACAGAGAGACGGACTCCGCAGAGAGACGGACTCCGCAGAGAGATGGACCCTACAGAGAGAGACAGACTCTACAGAGAGAGACGGACCCTACAGAGAGAGAGACGGACCCTACAGAGAGAGACGGCTCCACAGAGAAAGACGGACTTCTACAGAGAGACAGACTCTACAGAGAGACAGACTCTACAGAGAGAGATGGACTCTACTTAGAGAGAAAGACTCTACAGAGAGAGACGGACTCCACAGAGAAAGACGGACTCCACAGAGAGACGGACTCCACAGAGAGACGGACCCTACAGAGAGATGGACCCTACAGAGAGACGGACTCCACAGAGACAGACGGACTCCACAGAGAGACGGACCCTACAGAGAGACGGACCCTACAGAGAGACGGACCCTACAGAGAGACGGACTCCACAGAGAGAGACGGACTCCACAGAGAGAGACGGGCCATACAGAGAGAACGGACCCTACAGGAGACGGACCCTACAGAGACGGACCCTACAGAGAGACAGATCCTACAGAGAGACGGACCCTACAGAGAGACAGATCCTACAGAGAGACGGACACCACAGAGACACGGACCCTACAGAGAAACGGACTCTACAGAGAGACGGACCCTACAGAGAGATGGACTCTACAGAGAGACGGACACTACAGAGAGAGACGGACCCTACTTAGAGAGACATACTCTACAGAGAGAGATAATATACAGACCACCAACCGGAACCCCCTCATTATATACAGTGCGGTCTCTCCTGATGCACAGGACACTCTCCCCCCCCCCCCGCAGTCTCTCCTGATGCACAGGACACCCCCCCTCCCGCAGTCTCTCCTGATGCACAGGACTACCACCCACAGTCTCTCCTGATGCACAGGACTACCCCCACAGTCTCTCCTGATGCACAGATCACCCCCCCGCAAGTCTCTCCTGATGCACAGGACACCCCACTGGGGTCTCTCCTGATGCACAGGACACACACTTGCAGTCTCTCTTGATGCACAGGACACATCCCCGCAGTCTCTTCTGATGCACAGGACACACACTTGCAGTCTCTTCTGATGCACCAGGACACCCCCCCGCAGTCTCTCCTGATGCACAGGACCCCCCCCCTGCAGTCTCTTCTGATGCACAGGACCCCCCCTGCAGTCTCTCCTGATGCACAGGACACACACTTGCAGTCTCTCTTGATGCACAGGACACATCCCCGCAGTCTCTTCTGATGCACAGGACACACACTTGCAGTCTCTTCTGATGCACAGGACACCCCCCTGCAGTCTCTCCTGATGCACAGGACCCCCCCCCCCCCGCAGTCTCTCCTGATGCACAGGACCCCCCCCCCCTGCAGTCTCTCCTGATGCACAGGACACACACTTGCAGTCTCTCCTGATGCACAGGACACATCCCCGCAGTCTCTCCTGATGCACAGGACACCCCCCCCCGCGCAGTCTCTCCTGATGCACAGGACACCCCCCCCCCCCCCCGCAGTCTCTCCTGATGCACAGGACACCCCCGCAGTCTCTCCTGATGCACAAGACACACACTTGCAGTCTCTCTGAATGAACAGGACACCCCCCTGCAGTCTCTCTGGATGCACAGGACACCCCCTCAGTCTCTCCTGATGCACAGGACACCCCCCTGCAGTCTCTCTGGATGCACAGGACACACACTTGCAGTCTCTCTGAATGCACAGGACACCGCCGCAGTCTCTCCTGACTGGGTCCCTGATAATGCAGTGCAGCTCCACATTCCACATGGTGACCACCGCAGTAGACCCCGCAGACAGGGAGGCCACGCTGCACGGTGTGAACAGATGTCAGAGGCAGGGAGCAGGTAGTCACCCTCATCCGACACGCCTGGGTCTATGGGAGGACTGCGGGTGGTGGTCGCCATGTGGTGCTGCCCCACTGAACAGCATGAGGTGGGGGGGTGTCCTGCTCACAGCTCAGTCCTGTGGACCCGTCATCCAGGACTTCTATCTACACATCGTACAGTTCAGTGACGATCCAGCAGATGGCGCTGTCGTGTCTCCGGCGGGTGGAGTAGTCCCCTCCGCTGAACTCAGCGCATTTGTAGCCGGGCAGCAGGGGGTTAACATTGTTTACAGACAGTAAACAGTTGTCCCCAGCCGATGGCGTTAAGAGGGCGTGTCTTATGGCGGAGTGGGCGGTGCGCCGCTTTTGGCGGGCGTGGTCTCGTCGCTAGTTCTGGGTCTCCGGCTGTTATGGACTTGTCCCGGGGAATCCGCGGCCTGTGACGCCGTGAGGAGGACGCCATGAGCGGGAGGCTGCTGCTCGGGGCCCTGCTGCTGTGCTGTGCCCCACAGACCCCGGCGGGTGAGAGGCTGCGGACCCGGGGCGGGTGAGAGTCAGCGGGAACGGGGGGGGGGAACTTGAGGAGTTCTCAGGAAGTTGGGAAGAGTAAAGTTCTGTGAGAGGAAAACAGTGTAATGACCAGAGCCGTGATATCTGTTATCCCGGGTGTAATGGGGTCTGCCGGGGGTAATACCGGGCGTAATGGGGTTCTGCCGGGGGTAATACCGGGCGTAATGGGTCTGCCGGGGTAATACCGGGCGTAATGGGTCTGCGGGGGATACCGGGCGTAATGGGGTCTGCCGGGGGTAAATACCGGGCGTAATGGGGTCTGCCGGGGTATACCGGGCGTAATGGGGTCTGCCGGGGGTAATACCGGCGTAATGCGGGGTCTGCCCGGGGGTAATACCGGGCGTAATGGGGTCTGCCGGGGTAATACCGGGCGTAATGGGGTCTGCCGGGGTGTACCGGGCGTAATGGGGTCTGCCGGGGGTGAGTACCGGGCGTAATGGGGTCTGCCGGGGGTAATACCGGGCGTAATGGGTCTGCCGGGGGTATACCGGGCGTAATGGGGTCTGCCGGGGGTAATACCGGGCGTAATGGGGTCTGCCGGGGGTGATACCGGGCGTAATGGGGTCTCGCCGGCCGTTATATCCGGGCGTAATGGGGTCTGCCGGGGGTAATACCGGGCGTAATGGGGTCTGCCGGGGGTAATACCCGGGCGTAATGGGGTCTGCCGGGGGTAATAACCGGGCGTAATGGGGTCTGCCAGGGTGATACGGGCGTAATGGGGTCGCCGGGGTGATACCGGGCGTAATGGGGTCTGCCGGGGGTGATACCGGGCGTAATGGGGTCTGCCGGGGTGATACCTGGGCGTAATGGGGTCTGCGGGGGTGATACCGGGCGTTAATGGGTCTCTGCCGGGGGTGATACCGGGCGTAATGGGGTCTGCCGGGGGTGATACCGGCGTAATGGGGTCTGCCGGGGTGATACCGGCGTAATGGGGTCTGCCGGGGTGATACCGGCGTTAATGGGGTCTGCCGGGGGTAATACCGGGCGTAATGGGTCTGCCGGGGGTAATACGGGGCGTTAATGGGGTTCTGCCGGGGGTGATAACCGGGCGTAATGGGGTCTGCCGGGGGGTGATACCGGGCGTAATGGGGTCTGCCGGGGTGATACCGGGCGTAATGGGGTCTGCCGGGGGTGATACCGGGCTAATGGGGGCCGGGGGTGATACCGGGCGTAAATGCGTAATGGGTCTGCCGGGGGTGATACCGGGCGTAATGGGCGTGCGGGGTGATACCGGCGTAATGGGGTGCCGGGGATACCGGGCGTAATGGGGTCTGCCGGGTGATACCGGGCGTAATGGGGTCTGCCGGGGGTGATACCGGGCGTAATGGGGTCTGCCGGGGTGATACCGGGCGTAATGGGGTTCTGCCGGGGGTGATTACCGGGCGTAATGGGTCTGCCGGCGGGTGATACCGGGCGAATGGGGTCGCCGCGGGGGTCTGATACCGGGCGTAATGGGGTCTGCCGGGGGTGATACCGGGCGTAATGGGGTCTGCCGGGGGTGATACCGGGCGTAATGGGGTCTGCCGGGGGTGATACCGGGCGTAATGGGGTCTGCCGGGGTGATACGGGCGTAATGGGGTCTGCCGGGGGTGATACCGGGGTAATGGGGGTCTGCCGCCGGGGTATACCGGGTTAATGGGGTCTGCGGGTGTAATGGGTCTGCCGGGGGATACCGGGGTGTAATGGGGTCTGCCGGGGTGATACCGGGCGTAATGGGGTCTGCCGGGGGTGATACGGGCGTAAATGGGGTCTGCGGGGGATACCGGGCGTAATGGGGTCTGCCGGGGGTGATACCGGGCGTAATGGGGTCTGCCGGGGGGATACCGGCGTAATGGGGTCTGCGGGGGTGATACCGGGCGTTAATGGGGTCTGCCGGGGGTGATACCGGGCGTAATGGGTCTGCCGGGGTGATACCGGCGTAATGGGGGTCTGCCGGGGGTGATACCGGGCGTAATGGGGTCTGCCGGGGTAATACGGGCGTAATGGGGTCTGCCGGGTTGATACCGGGCGTAATGGGGGTCTGCCGGGGTTAATTACCGGGCGTAATGGGTCTGCCGGGGGGGGATACCGGGTAATGGGGGTCTGCCGGGGGTGATACCGGGCGTAATGGGGTCTGCCGGGGGTGATACCGGGTGTAATGGGGGTCTGCCGGGGTGATACCGGGTGTAATGGGGGTCTGCCGGGGGTGATACCGGGTGTAATGGGGGTCTGCCGGGGGTGTAATACCGGGGTGCGGGTGTAATGGGGTCTGCCGGGGTGATACCGGGTGTTAATGGGGGTCTGCCGGGGGTGATACCGGTTGTAATGGGGGGTCTGCCGGGGGTGATACCGGTGTAATGGGGGTCTGCCGGGGGTGATACGGGTGTAATGGGGGTTCTGCCGGGGGTGATACGGTGTAATGGGGTCTGCCGGGGGTGATACCGGGTGTAATGGGGGTCTGTGCCGGGGGTGATACAGGGTGTTAATGGGGTCTGCCGGAGGGTGATACCCGTAATGGGGGCGTAATGGGGTCTGCCGGGGGTGATACCGGGCGTAATGGGGTCTGCCGGGGGTGATACCGGGGTAATGGGGTCTGCCGGGGTGATACCGGGTGTAATGGGGTCTGCCGGGGTGTAATGGGGGTCTCCGGGGGTGATACCGGGTGTAATGGGGTCTGCCGCCGGCCGTTATATCCGGGCATACACTTTTTTGGGGTCCGTCCCGTCCTCACCTCCGGTGTCTCCTCCAGGTGTGAACGTGTGCAGCGGCCGCAGCGTCAGCGTCACCTCCTGTCAGGACTGTCTGCTCCTCCACCCACAGTGCGCCTGGTGCTCCCAGGAGGTAGGTTACCCCCTCCCCCCACATAATACTCTACTACTTCCCCATCATCTTCTGCATTGCTATTACAAGAGATAAGTTATCCTCTGCCACAAGTACTCCTACTCCCATCATCTTCTGCATTTCTCCTACCTGTTGGGTATCAGGATCTGTATTACTACTACTCTCAACATGTCTGGTGCTCCCTGATGATGCAGGACTATGACCCTCATCCTGATCTCTGTTCAGTCTGACACACATCTGGCTTGTTAGCAGCAGGTTGTCAGATTCCTGCAGGTGTCGGCCCCTCCCCTGATCAGACCCCGCTATAGATGTAAAGAACGCACATAGCCTCCCCTCTGCGTCGCTCTGACAACTCGCGCCCGCTGCAGCGAGGATATGAAGTTGTCGGTGTCTCACCCGTCTTTTTCCTCCTGCAGACCTTCGGGGCGTCTCACACGGTGACGTCGCGCTGCGATTTCCTGGACAATCTGATAAATAAAGGCTGCGCTCTGGATTTTATCGAGGGCCCCGAGAGTGAAGTCACCGTGACCAGGAGCCTCCGGCTCAGCAGCAAGGGGTCGGGGGCGTCCCAGTCAGACATCATCCAGGTGACACCGCAGAGTCTCTCGCTGTCTCTCCGGCCAGGTCAGTAGTCGCCCCTGAATCCTAAAATCACGTAGAGAGCGGCACAGAAGTGCAGTATAGAGCGGTATACAGCTGAAGGGAGGGGGAGGGGCAAGTGTGGGCGGGAGCAAGACAGAGGGAGGGGCTATAGTAAGCATGGGCGGGGTTATGATTGAGAGAGATTCTTAGACGGAGGGCGTGGTCAGTATATTGGGTGTGGCTTGTGATGAACCCTTGTGTCGCCCCCTGCAGGTGCGGCGGCCTCCTTTACGATGCATGTGCGGCAGGTGGAGGACTACCCGGTGGACCTCTACTACCTGATGGACCTGTCCCTGTCCATGAAGGACGATCTGGACACCATTCGGAATCTGGGGACGCGATTGGCGCAGAGATGGCGAAACTCACCAGCAACTTCCGCCTGGGGTTCGGCACCTTCGTGGATAAGAACGTCTCCCCGTTCTCGTACACCGCCCCCGAATATCACAACAACCCCTGCACCGGGTGAGTGACCCTAGAGGGGCTCAGCTGGAGGGATGTTACAGTGTGTCAGCGTAGGTAACCACTGAGCTGTGAGAAGTATCAGGTCAGCTATGATGCCTCCAGCAGAGGACCTGTACACGGCTATGTTTCTCCGCAGGTTGGGGGCGGTCGCAGATCGGCTGCTTTGTGGGGGGGGAGGTCATGAACAAGCAGCAGGTTTCCAGAATTCCCTCCCACGCTTCGGGTGTCATTGTTCTGCTGGACGGCGGTCAGATGTCAGCGCTCTGTGTCCTACGCTGCGCGTCCCTGCCGCAGTGTTCCTGGAGTCTGCTCCACCTGCAGGCTGGTGATAAACTCCATAATACAGCTCAGGCCACGCCCCCAGGAGTGGCAGTAAGGACTGACACAGGGAGCCGGGCGGTGACGCCGTCATTCAGGATCTGCCCGATGGCGGCAGAACTCAGCGACCGCTGTCCGCAGGAAGTCGTGTTTCAGTGGAACTCTTCTTCCAGTGATTGGGGGAGGGGGACGCAGATACTCAGCGCTCGTCTCTTCACAGGTATAAGCCTTTCCCGAAATGCATCCCATCCTTCGGCTTCCGCCATGTTCTCTCCCTCACGGATAAGGTCAGCAACTTCAACGCCGAGGTGCAGAACCAGCAAGTGTCGCGGAACCGGGACGCCCCAGAGGGAGCGTTCGACGCCATCCTGCAAGCTGCTGTCTGCAAGGTGAGGTCTCCAGTACACAGTGACTGCACCAGCAGAATAGTGAGTGCAGCTCTGGAGTATAATACAGGATGTAACTCAGGATCAGTACAGGATAAGTAATGTATGTGCACAGTGACTGCACCAGCAGAATAGTGAGTGCAGCTCTGGAGTATAATACAGGATGTAACTCCGGATCAGTACAGGATAAGTAATGTATGTACACAGTGACTGCACCAGCAGAATAGTGAGTGCAGCTCTGGAGTATAATACAGGATGTAACTCAGGATCAGTACAGGATAAGTAATGTATGTACACAGTGACTGCACCAGCAGAATAGTGAGTGCAGCTCTGGAGTATAATACAGGGATGTAACTCAGGATCAGTACAGGATAAGTAATGTATGTACACAGTGACTGCACCAGCAGAATAGTGAGTGCAGCTCTGGAGTATAATACAGGATGTAACTCAGGATCAGTACAGGATAAGTAATGTATGTACACAGTGACTGCACCAGCAGAATAGTGAGTGCAGCTCTGGAGTATAATACAGGATGTAACTCAGGATCAGTACAGGATAAGTAATGTATGTACATAGTGACTGCACCAGCAGAATAGTGAGTGCAGCTCTGGAGTATAATACAGGATGTAACTCAGGATCAGTACAGGATAAGTAATGTATGTACACAGTGACAGCACCAGCAGAATAGTGAGTGCAGCTCTGGAGTATAATACAGGATGTAACTCAGGATCAGTACAGGATAAGTAATGTATGTACACAGTGACTGCACCAGCAGAATAGTGAGTGCAGCTCTGGAGTATAATACAGAATGTAACTCAGGATCAGTACAGGATAAGTAATGTATGTACACAGTGACTGCACCATCAGAATAGTGAGTACAGCTCTGGAGTATAATACAGGATGTAACTCAGGATCAGTACAGGATAAGTAATGTATGTACACAGTGACTGCACCAGCAGAATAGTGAGTGCAGCTCTGGAGTATGATACAGGATGTAACTCAGGATCAGTACAGGATAAGTAATGTATGTACACAGTGACTGCACCAGCAGAATAGTGAGTACAGCTCTGGAGTATAATACAGGATGTAACTCAGGATCAGTACAGGATAAGTAATGTATGTACACAGTGACTGCACCAGCAGAATAGTGAGTGCAGCTCTGGGGTATAATACAGGATGTGGATTCATTTTATGTGTGGCCTTATAATGGGTTCCAGAGGATTATATTTGAGATTCATGTTTAGGGTATTTCTTTTCCCGCTGGTTACCTCTTCCACAGGCTCCGCCCCCTTCCACAGGCTCCGCCTCTTCCCCTGATATTTGCTGTGCTGTGAGGTTTCAGATCTTGTTTCCAGGTTTCTGTTCTTGGTGGTTTTGTTTATTACATTTTGTTACTTTGTTGCAGTTCCTGTGTCTCGTGGTTCGGGGGGTGGGGGTGTTGTTTTGTGGCTCACTTGCTGGATGGTCATTTGGTCGCAGTTCGTTGCTCCTGCTGTTGGGTCAGGGGTGATATGCTGCAGCGGGTATCCTCATATTAGGATGGTCCTAAGACAGAGACCGCAGCCACGTGTCCACCGTTACGGCTGGTTGTCGGGAGCTTTGTACTACTGCGCACATCACGTATTTAACATGGCTGACCGGCGGTTAATGCAGTGCTTGCCGGACTCCTCTTGAACCCCCTTGATCACCCGCTCACACCCCCCCGGCGGGTCCTTCTCCAGTCACGCTGAGCGGCGGGGTCAGGGTGATGAGGGGTGCTCGTTTCCCCGGGGCTTTGTCGGGCAGGTTAGGACAGATACGGATTAGCCGGATAAAGCGGAGGATCCGGCGGTGAATCAGCGGCTTGTAATTTCACTTCATCGTGTCAGGACCTGCCGTCATCACCGCAGAACACAGAGACCTGCCGTACAGAGTTCTGGGAAAGCTGGGTCATCCACTGGGAGCGGTAGCCTTATTACAGGTCATCCAGATGGAATGGCGGACGGGGTCAGCGGCTGCCTCCATCTGCTGTCGGGTCCTTGGCGCTGGTGGAATAACAGAGATCTGATTGTTTCCTCGGCCGGAGGTGGAATGTGCCGCCGGTTGTTCCCAGCCGGCTGCACTGAGGTCTGCCCCCTCTGTACGCCGGCTGCACTGAGGTCTGCCCCCTCTGTACGCCGGCTGCACTGAGGTCTGCCCCCTCTGTACGCCGGCTGCACTGAGGTCTGCCCCCTCTGTACGCCGGCTGCACGGTGTCCTGAGCCCACAAACCTCCGCAGGGCCTACAGGTTCCTATATTGTAGAATATGTGGTTCCGCTCTCAGGGTGGGGGGTTCTGGTTCTGCTCCGGTCTGTTACGTTGTGATTCTCCTCTGTATCAGGTCAGAGGGGGTTCTGGTTCTGCTCTGTATCGGGTCGGGGGTGGTTATGATTTCACACTGTATCGGGTTGGAGGGGGTTTTGGTTCTGCTCGGTGTTTGGCTGGAGGGGGTTCTGGTTCCGCACAGTATTGGGTCACATGATGCCAGTGTAATGTGGCATGTTTCCTGGCAGGATCGGGTCGGGGGTGGTTCTGGTTCTCCTCTGTATCAGGTCAGAGGGGGTTGTGGTTCTGCTGTGTATTAGGCTGGAGGGGGTTGTGGTTGTCATTCCGCTGTGTATTGGGTTGGAGCGGGTTCTGGTTCCGCTCAGTATTGGGTCATGTGATGACAGTGTAACGTGGGATGTTTCCTGGCAGGATCGGGTCGGCTGGAGGACGGAGGCCTCGCACCTGCTGGTGATCACTACAGATGACGTCCCGCACATTGCACTGGATGGTAAACTGGCCGGACTGGTGCAGCCACATGACGGGCAGTGCCACCTCGACAAGGACAACGAGTACAGCGCCGCCGGTCAGCTGGTAAGAACTGACATCTGCTCCAGGAATAGTTAGGTGATAGTCAATATGGCCGCCTCTCAGCTCTTTAGCCTGCAGTCACCCCTCCCTGGAGCCCTGTATATCATGGAATGCTGGGTGACCGCCTCTGTGGGGCGCTGTCACTGTGTATAGAGGTGGTAGCTCAGCCTCATGCACACGGCTGTATAATGGCGCCGCACACGCTGCGAATCCGCAATACGGCATCTGTAGAGCCCCCGCAGATGCAGCGTTATGTAGTGCCTAATAAATACAGATACTGGACTGATACATTGTAACAAACAGGAACAAGATTGTGCAGAGGATACATTGTAACCATCCCTCACACCATGATACCAGGGACTGGGAAACCGGGGGAGGAGAGGGCAGGGATCCCCCAGCAGCACAGAGTGTTTCAGGACAGGAGCGAGCAGACTATTCCTTCCTCTCCTCCTCTGACGTGGACTTTCGGGCAGTGGTCGCCTTTGTCCTGCATTAGTATTGTGGTAATGGCGCTCTGACGCTTGATGCTCCTCCCTCAGGATTACCCGTCGCTGGCGCTGCTCGGGGAGAAGCTGTCGGAGAACAACATTCATCTCATATTCGCGGTGACAAAAACGCATTATTTATTGTATAAGGTAAGGGGGGGGTGAAGGAGGGGCATCCTGCCTCATTGTCATAAGCCCCGCCTCCTGCGTACTTTGGATGCAGCGCCTCCTTATTAATGGCGGCGTCACATCCTCGGGTGGTAACCAGGTTGTTTTCTTTCTTCTAAGAATTTCACGTCTCTGATCCCGGGGACAACGGTGGAGATCCTGGAGCCGAGCTCCCAGAACATCCTGCAGCTCATCGTCAACGCGTACAACGTAAGGCTCCCCTGCCAGCAGCACAGAGTGTTTCAGGAGGTGTAGAGGAGGACAGTGCAGCATGTGATGGAGGGATGTGGAAGTAGCAGGGCCCCAAGCAGTGCAGAGTATTTCAGGAGGAATAGTGGGGGAGGAGTCTACAGTTGTCATTCTCTACCTGCCTGTACACAGCCTGAGATGATTGCATTATTATGTGACCCCGGACAGATTTCTTAGAGACGAGGAGCCCACACTGTCTTCAGCTTTAGGCTACAGGTGAATGTTAATAACACCTGAACAAGTGTCTGACCGAAACACTGTAACGACACCGAGCACACAGCAATGTCTGATAACAGGGAGCAATAGATTGTATTCTCCTGTCCTACAGTCATCCTCTCCCCTGAAATGTCTGATAACAGGGAGCAATAGATTGTATTCTCCTGTCCTACAGTCATCCTCTCCTCTGAAATGTCTGATAACAGGGAGCAATAGACTGTATTCTCCTGTCCTACAGTCATCCTCTCCCCTGAAATGTCTGATAACAGGGAGCAATAGACTGTATTCTCCTGTCCTACAGTCATCCTCTCCCCTGAAATGTCTGATAACAGGGAGCAATAGATTGTATTCTCCTGTCCTACAGTCATCCTCTCCCCTGAAATGTCTGATAACAGGGAGCAATAGATTGTATTCTCCTGTCCTACAGTCATCCTCTCCTCTGAAATGTCTGATAACAGGGAGCAATAGATTGTATTCTCCTGTCCTACAGTCATCCTCTCCTCTGAAATGTCTGATAACAGGGAGCAATAGATTGTATTCTCCTGTCCTACAGTCATCCTCTCCTCTGAAATGTCTGATAACAGGGAACAATAGATTGTATTCTCCTGTCCTACAGTCATCCTCTCCCCTGAAATGTCTGATAACAGGGAGCAATAGACTGTATTCTCCTGTCCTACAGTCATCCTCTCCCCTGAAATGGCTGATAACAGGGAGCAATAGATTGTATTCTCCTGTCCTACAGTCATCCTCTCCCCTGAAATGTCTGATAACAGGGAGCAATAGATTGTATTCTCCTGTCCTACAGTCATCCTCTCCCCTGTAGTGGCTGATAACAGGGAGCAATAGATTGTATTCTCCTGTCCTACAGTCACCCTCTCCTCTGAAATGGCTGATAACAGGGAGCAATAGATTGTATTCTCCTGTCCTACAGTCATCCTCTCCTCTGAAATGGCTGATAACAGGGAGCAATAGATTGTATTCTCCTGTCCTACAGTCATCCTCTCCCCTGAAATGGCTGATAACAGGGAACAATAGATTGTATTCTCCTGTCCTACAGTCATCCTCTCCTCTGAAATGTCTGATAACAGGGGGCAATAGATTGTATTCTCCTGTCCTACAGTCATCCTCTCCCCTGAAATGTCTGATAACAGGGGGCAATAGATTGTATTCTCCTGTCCTACAGTCATCCTCTACCCTGAAATGTCTGATAACAGGGAGCAATAGATTGTATTCTCCTGTCCTACAGTCATCCTCTCCCCTGTAGTGGCTGATAACAGGGAGCAATAGATTGTATTCTCCTGTCCTACAGTCACCCTCTCCTCTGAAATGGCTGATAACAGGGAGCAATAGATTGTATTCTCCTGTCCTACAGTCATCCTCTCCTCTGAAATGGCTGATAACAGGGAGCAATAGATTGTATTCTCCTGTCCTACAGTCATCCTCTCCCCTGAAATGGCTGATAACAGGGAACAATAGATTGTATTCTCCTGTCCTACAGTCATCCTCTCCTCTGAAATGTCTGATAACAGGGGGCAATAGATTGTATTCTCCTGTCCTACAGTCATCCTCTCCCCTGAAATGTCTGATAACAGGGAGCAATAGATTGTATTCTCCTGTCCTACAGTCATCCTCTCCCCTGAAATGTCTGATAACAGGGAGCAATAGATTGTATTCTCCTGTCCTACAGTCATCCTCTCCTCTGAAATGTCTGATAACAGGGAGCAATAGATTGTATTCTCCTGTCCTACAGTCATCCTCTCCTCTGAAATGTCTGATAACAGAGAGCAATAGATTGTATTCTCCTGTCCTACAGTCATCCTCTCCTCTGAAATGGCTGATAACAGGGAGCAATAGATTGTATTCTCCTGTCCTACAGTCATCCTCTCCCCTGAAATGTCTGATAACAGGGAGCAATAGATTGTATTCTCCTGTCCTACAGTCATCCTCTCCTCTGAAATGTCTGATAACAGGGAGCAATAGATTGTATTCTCCTGTCCTACAGTCATCCTCTCCTCTGAAATGTCTGATAACAGAGAGCAATAGATTGTATTCTCCTGTCCTACAGTCATCCTCTCCTCTGAAATGGCTGATAACAGGGAGCAATAGATTGTATTCTCCTGTCCTACAGTCATCCTCTCCCCTGAAATGTCTGATAACAGGGAGCAATAGATTGTATTCTCCTGTCCTACAGTCATCCTCTCCCCTGAAATGTCTGATAACAGGGAGCAATAGATTGTATTCTCCTGTCCTACAGTCATCCGCTGTGTTTGGGGTTGGACTGCAGTCTGATTATAGCGGAGCCGCTCGTGTGGCTGGTTTTGGGCTCCGTGCAGTGGACTCCTCGGGGTGGGCTTCCACTCTCTGACAACCTGTTGGTCACTGTAAAGTGTGGACGGAGTCTGACAACTGTTCACTAGCATAATGGGAAAATGGGGGTCACAAGCTGCTAATTCAGACGGTAACTGGCGCCCGGCGGCTCCGTGACCTTCCAGGGTGCAGATATCCGTTGTTTGGGTGTCTCCTCACCTCCCCCGCTCCGCTGTTTTCCAGAACATTCGTTCCAAGGTCGAGCTGACCGTGTCCGAGACCCCTGATGACCTCGGTCTCAGCTTCACAGCCACGTGTCAGGACGGCGTGTCGTATCCCGGGCTCAAGAAGTGTGGAGAGCTGATGATCGGTGACACGGTAAGCATGGCGAGGTGTTTTGGTGTAGATGCCCTGAAGCTTCCACTTTAGCTGTAGTTTTCACGCAGATGCCACTAGTGGCTGCCACACGTGGATTGGTCTGTGCACGGAGGTCATGTAGAAATATAAATCCACTGGGGGAATGGGAAGGTCACGTCGTGTGTCCGGTGGATTTCTGACAGGGCCAACCTCCTCCGATCAAGGGGCCCCGTGTATTAGTGTAACGTGGGGCCCTGCCTGGTGGATGATAAGTGACGCTTCCAGGTATCAGATGCCCAGGAGACCCCTGATACTATGTACCACTTAGAGATGGATAGAAAGTATCACTCCCATCATCCCTGACCCCAGGAGCTCACTATCTATTTTCCCTGTCGCACGCACAATGTATCACTCCCATCATCCCTGCCCCCAGGAGCTCACTCTCTAATCTCCCTATCTCACACACAGTGTATCACTCCCATCATCCCTGACCCCAGGAGCTCACTCTCTAATCTCCCTGTCGCACGCACAATGTATCACTCCCATCATCCCTGCCCCCAGGAGCTCACTCTCTAATTTCCCTGTCGCACACACAGTGTATCACTCCCATCATCCTGTTCGGGGTCCGAGCAGTAATGTTCCTGTCTCCTTCCAGGTGTCGTTTGAGGTTTCGGCAGAGGCGCGCTCCTGCCCCCCACTGGGCACCGTGGACACCTTCACCATAAAGCCGGTGGGGTTTCGGGACGCCCTGGAGGTGACGGTGACGTATAATTGCCGCTGCGGTTGCTCGCAGCACGTGGAGAGCAGCAGCGGGAAATGCAGCGGTAACGGCACCTACATCTGCGGCGTGTGCGACTGCGAGGCCGGCTTCCTGGGAGCGCGCTGCGAGTGCGGCGAGGAGGACGACAGCAGCGACCAGTCCCTCAGCACCTGCCGGGAGTCGGAGGCCCACACGGTGTGTAACGGGCGGGGGCGATGCCTCTGCGGACTGTGCTCCTGCTACCACAGCGAGTTCGGGCGCATCAGCGGCTCCTACTGCCAGTGCGACGACTTCTCGTGCGCCAGGTCCAAGGGCGTCCTGTGCTCAGGTGGGTTCTCAGCGCCAGTAATGGCCGCCGGCAGCGTCTTCATGTATTACGCCATAGGGAGGCTTCTGTGATACCTCAGCTGCTGCAGAACCTCACTTCTAGGTTTACTACAGTCTCCACCAAGAGCTTCTGCAGCAGCTGAGGTGTGTAATAGGGTTAGGCACAGTCTTATGTACTGCGAGGTGTGAGGCTCGGCTGCTCCGGACGTCACCTTCCTGGTCCTGCAAGTTTGGCGCTGGTTATGCGCAGTGACCTGGTCTGTGACCCTGGGTTAATCTACACCCCCCGCCCCCCCCCCCCCAGTGACTCCTGTGAATCCCCGACTCTGCTGTGGCCCTCCCCACTCGTCGTTCCTCTGTTATCCCTCCTGGCAAATACATGAATAAATTGGCGCGGGCACTGATTGGACAAGGTCAGACCGCAGGGACACACCCCCAACTGCCAACATCCAGCTCTCAATTTATGCATGAATTTCCAGGAGTAGTAACAGAGGAATGATGCTGTTCCAGGTAAGACCCGGAGGGTTCCGCTATATAATGAGTAGCATATCCCTCCGTCATGGGACGGAGCTGGTGATCTGTAACCAGTATGTAACTGGTGGAGGCGTCAGTACTGGGGGCGGGGGGGGGACTTTGGTGACCAGTATGTAACTGGTGGAGGCGTCAGTACTGGGGGCGGGGCGGGACTTGGTGACCAGTATGTAACTGGTGGAAGGCGTCAGGTATGGGGGTGGGGGGAGTGACTTGGTGACCAGTATGTAACTGGTGGAGGGCGTCAGTACTGGGGGCGGGGGGACTTTGGTGACCAGTATGTAACTGGTGGAGGCGTCAGTACTGGGGGCGGGGGGGACTTTGGTGACCAGTATGTAACTGGTGGAGGCGTCAGTACTGGGGGCGGGGGGACTTTGGTGACCAGTATGTAACTGGTGGAGGCGTCAGTACTGGGGCGGGGGGGGACTTTTGGTGACCAGTATGTAACTGGTGGAGGCGTCAGTACTGGGGCGGGGGGACTTTGGTGACCAGTATGTAACTGGTGGAGGCGTCAGTACTGGGGGCGGGGGGGACTTTGGTGACCAGTATGTAACTGGTGGAGGCGTCAGTACTGGGGGCGGGGGGGGACTTTGGTGACCAGTATGTAACTGGTGGAGGCGTCAGTACTGGGGGCGGGGGGACTTTTGGTGACCAGTATGTAACTGGTGGAGGCGTCAGTACTGGGGGCGGGGGGACTTTGGTGACCAGTATGTAACTGGTGGAGGCGTCAGTACTGGGGGCGGGGGGGGACTTTTGGTGACCAGTATGTAACTGGTGGAGGCGTCAGTACTGGGGGCGGGGGGGGACTTTGGTGACCAGTATGTAACTGGTGGAGGCGTCAGTACTGGGGGCGGGGGGGACTTTGGTGACCAGTATGTAACTGGTGGAGGCGTCAGTACTGGGGGCGGGGGGGGGACTTTTGGTGACCAGTATGTAACTGGTGGAGGCGTCAGTACTGGGGGCGGGGGGGGACTTTGGTGACCAGTATGTAACTGGTGGAGGCGTCAGTACTGGGGGCGGGGGGGGACTTTGGTGACCAGTATGTAACTGGTGGAGGCGTCAGTGTGGGGGCGGGGGGACTTTGGTGACCAGTATGTAACTGGTGGAGGCGTCAGTACTGGGGGCGGGGGGGGACTTTGGTGACCAGTATGTAACTGGTGGAGGCGTCAGTGCTGGGGCGGGGGGGGACTTTGGTGACCAGTATGTAACTGGTGGAGGCGTCAGTACTGGGGGCGGGGGGGGGACTTTGGTGACCAGTATGTAACTGGTGGAGGCGTCAGTACTGGGGGCGGGGGGGACTTTGGTGACCAGTATGTAACTGGTGGAGGCGTCAGTACTGGGGGCGGGGGGGGACTTTGGTGACCAGTATGTAACTGGTGGAGGTGTCAGTGCTGGGGGCGGGGGGACTTTGGTGACCAGTATGTAACTGGTGGAGGCGTCAGTGCTGGGGGCGGGGGGGGACTTTGGTGACCAGTATGTAACTGGTGGAGGCGTCAGTACTGGGGGCGGGGGGGACTTTGGTGACCAGTATGTAACTGGTGGAGGCGTCAGTACTGGGGGCGGGGGGGACTTTGGTGACCAGTATGTAACTGGTGGAGGCGTCAGTACTGGGGCGGGGGGGGGACTTTGGTGACCAGTATGTAACTGGTGGAGGCGTCAGTACTGGGGGCGGGGGGGGACTTTGGTGACCAGTATGTAACTGGTGGAGGCGTCAGTACTGGGGCGGGGGGGACTTTGGTGACCAGTATGTAACTGGTGGAGGCGTCAGTACTGGGGGCGGGGGGGACTTTGGTGACCAGTATGTAACTGGTGGAGGCGTCAGTGCTGGGGGGGAGGGGTGAGAGGAGAATCTGGGTCACAATTGATCCCTGGGGGGATGTCCGTTAACAGGGGGAGGGGGCGCTGTGGATATCGCTGCAGTGTCCTCCTGATACTACAACTCCCAGCATCCATCCCTCTGTGACGGGCCAGTCCAGTATTACATGACTGCAGTGTAGGTCTGATGCCTTGCTCTCTTCTCTGCTTGCTGTCAGTGAATGGGAACATTCTTGTTTACAACCAGAGGCTGTAAATCTGATCACAGCTGGGGGTTTGTTTCAGTTGTATCCAGTCTAGACAATACTCACAGTGAACATCCCGGACTTCAGGCTGATACATTGTAACAAACCTTCAGCTGTGGTAATTTTTATGTCTAGATGGAAGTTCCCATTCATTGACAGCAAGCAGAAATCCTGCAAATTGAATATAGGTGAGGACAGTCTGGAGATCGGCAGGGCACTGGATGATGATGCAGCTTCAGGTACTGAGACTCCCATCATCCCCTGTGAGTTGGTGGGTGAACACCCTGCTGACGGTCTCCGGGGGTCACTTTCCTGACAAGAATCACATGGATTTTGTGGCGAAACATCAGATCTAAAATTAGAGCACAAGTCAGGAAGCCGCTTGTCGTAACTGCGGGGGGCGCCGCTTATCCAGGATGACACTGTGGTGGATCCAGTATGGCCGTCCTCTCCCCCATATCCTGCACAGGTTACCCCTCAGGAGCCTGGGAAAGCTGGGTGACCACCCTGAGGGCGGCTGTCGTGTGTGGCCCCTCCTTGTATGCTCAGTCATCGCCCACCAATTATAGGAGACCCCCACCTTCCCCGACACTAAAACTGAAGGGGCCACGTCAGGTCACGTCACCCTGGGGGCCGCTAATTGCTGCTGGCATCTAAATCAGCGGGCGAGGGGGGGGCAGGTAGGGATGAATGGGATCGGGGCGGCGGCAGAATTGGGAAGCGGGACCCTTCACATGCAAATCTGACAGGAGCATTGTGAGGAGAGGCGGAGGGTCCGCACAGCCCCCTGCCCCACATTGTACCCAATCTCTTAGGAGACCAAAGCTTCCACAAGGAGGGTCTCAGAACGAGGGTCCGGCCATGAAGAGCGCTAATTCTTAAAGGGCCAGCACGCTGTAAATAAAACATCAGCAGCTACTGTCTAATTACTGTTATCAGCCGGGGAGAGGATGAC
The DNA here is from genome assembly GCA_900303285.1 of Rhinella marina. NCBI lineage: Eukaryota > Metazoa > Chordata > Amphibia > Anura > Bufonidae > Rhinella > Rhinella marina. The sequence continues at coordinate 14,650 of ONZH01026370.1, read as the reverse complement.
TGTAGGACAGGAGAATACAATCTATTGCTCCCTGTTATCAGCCATTTCAGGGGAGAGGATGACTGTAGGACAGGAGAATACAATCTATTGCTCCCTGTTATCAGACATTTCAGGGGAGAGGATGACTGTAGGACAGGAGAATACAGTCTATTGCTCCCTGTTATCAGCCATTTCAGGGGAGAGGATGACTGTAGGACAGGAGAATACAATCTATTGCTCCCTGTTATCAGACATTTCAGGGGAGAGGATGACTGTAGGACAGGAGAATACAATCTATTGTTCCCTGTTATCAGACATTTCAGGGGAGAGGATGACTGTAGGACAGGAGAATACAATCTATTGCCCCCTGTTATCAGACATTTCAGAGGAGAGGATGACTGTAGGACAGGAGAATACAATCTATTGCTCCCTGTTATCAGACATTTCAGGGGAGAGGATGACTGTAGGACAGGGAGAATACAGTCTATTGCTCCCTGTTATCAGACATTTCAGGGGAGAGGATGACTGTAGGACAGGAGAATACAATCTATTGCTCCCTGTTATCAGACATTTCAGGGGAGAGGATGACTGTAGGACAGGAGAATACAATCTATTGCCCCCTGTTATCAGACATTTCAGGGGAGAGGATGACTGTAGGACAGGAGAATACAATCTATTGCTCCCTGTTATCAGACATTTCAGAGGAGAGGATGACTGTAGGACAGGAGAATACAATCTATTGCCCCCTGTTATCAGCCATTTCAGGGGAGAGGATGACTGTAGGACAGGAGAATACAATCTATTGCTCCCTGTTATCAGACATTTCAGGGGAGAGGATGACTGTAGGACAGGAGAATTACAGTCTATTGCTCCCTGTTATCAGACATTTTCAGGGGAGAGGATGACTGTAGGACAGGAGAATACAATCTATTGCTCCCTGTTATCAGACATTTCAGGGGAGAGGATGGACTGTAGGACAGGAGAATACAATCTATTGCCCCCTGTTATCAGACATTTCAGGGGAGAGGATGACTGTAGGACAGGAGAATACAATCTATTGCTCCCTGTTATCAGACATTTCAGAGGAGAGGATGACTGTAGGACAGGAGAATACAATCTATTGCCCCCTGTTATCAGCCATTTCAGGGGAGAGGATGACTGTAGGACAGGAGAATACAATCTATTGCTCCCTGTTATCAGACATTTCAGGGGAGAGGATGACTGTAGGACAGGAGAATACAGTCTATTGCTCCCTGTTATCAGACATTTCAGAGGAGAGGATGACTGTAGGACAGGAGAATACAATCTATTGCTCCCTGTTATCAGACATTTCAGAGGAGAGGATGACTGTAGGACAGGAGAATACAATCTATTGCTCCCTGTTATCAGACATTTTGGTATATGGATATCATTTCCTGTGGAATGCCCCCCCCTCATTCTGTGCACTGAAGGGTTAACTTTGTAAATCCTTTCTTTAATCCCGTCACATACTTGGGGTTCACGATGGCGGTGGTTCTGTGTTTCTCCATATGGACACGTGACACGTTGCAGTCTCTGTTCTCATCTGTCCCTTTAAGGCCGCTCTCCTCTCGCAGTCTCCTCACGGAGGCCGATGACCGCGGGGCGCTCTGCAGTTTTTCTTTTGGCACAGGACTGAGCCGGTCTCGGCGGTGGGAATTCTGACACTCGGCTCCTAGGGCTGATGGCTCAGTCCTGCTGAGAGTAGTGTTCCATTTAAAGGGACGGCTGCTCTTAAATAGTTATTACCAACTGCAGCCAATCCAAACGCAGCCCTTATTGTATCAGCTGCTCTGATTGGCTGCAGTGGTAAACCGTGTGTAGATCTGGCCACGGGCATTACCCTCTTATGTGTGTGGGGGCGTCCTGAGGGGCGGCTGCCAGATTTGGGGGGGTTATCACGTGGCCGTCCAGCCCTTAATGGAACTGTCCCATCCTTGTCCATAGTAATTCAAATATCCAGAGATGAAAGAAAGAGCGGCACTCACCGTAAAAAGTTGAAGGCTTTATTACATGTCCGGCAAATACATTCAAGTATGGGGGCGGATGGCAAACACCTCCTGCATGCTGCAAGCGACGGCCGTTTCGCGCACACTGCGCTTCGTCAGGCTCTGCAGCCATCCGCCCCCATACTTGAATGTATTTGCCGGACATGTAATAAAGCCTTCAACTTTTTACGGTGAGTGCCGCTCTTTCTTTCATCTCTGGATATTTGATTTGCAAAAGACTTGCTGCTTGAGAGCTGAGCACCTCCGTTGTTGTGATCGACACCCGGTATTCAGGTGGATCCTGCTGTAGGGTTGAGGAGTAGTGCCATCCCGTTCTTATTATCTAATATTTGATTTACTTGTCCATAGTAATGTTCTATATATTTGCGGATGGAACGGACATTCGGATGCGGACAGTACACGGTGCACCCCATTGGAGTGAATGGGTCCACATCAAACCACTGGGGGTGCAGGCAAAGTATTCACAAGGGTGAGGGGTGGGTCTGGGTGACATCATCGTGGCCCTGGGTATCGATCCAATCAGGGGCCACAGGAAAAGCCTCCAGACACCTTAGGATAAGTGTCCTCAGTGTGTGCTCCTGGGGTGGGGGATGATGGGGGTGATACATTGTGTGTGAAGTGGGGATATTGGGTTGTGTGCTCATGTGGTTGGGGATGATGGGGGTGATGGTCACATGGTGTAACCCTTGTCTTGCAGGGCACGGTGAGTGTGACTGCGGGGAGTGTAAGTGCCACGCTGGTTACGTGGGTGAGAACTGTAACTGCACCACGGAGACGGAGAGCTGTGTGTCCAGCGACGGGCGCATGTGCAGCGGGAAAGGTGCGTGCGTGTGCGGCCGCTGCCAGTGTATTGAGCCAGGAGCGTTCGGGGAGACCTGTGAGAAGTGCCCCACCTGCCCCGACGCCTGCGGAACTAAAAGGTAACGTGAAGAATGGCGGATGGCGCCCGCGATAACTCGGTGATCCACCAGACGGATTTCTGAAGGTTTCCCGCCTCTTTTCCAGGGACTGCATTGAGTGTCGCCTCTACCAGACCGGACGCCTCGCCGACAACCACACCTGCCAGAAGCTGTGCAAGGACCACATCCTCCTGGTGGAGACGCTCGGTACGTGGTAAATAAAGGGTGTGTGCCCCTTTAAATGTCTCCGGCCGCGTCCATGAGACCCCCGATCACTAACCAACCCGCCGCCACTAATGTATGGATCGTGGGGAGGGCGACTCACGGATCCCAGGCCTAAGACATTTAAAGGAGCAGCTACCCATTACTGGGGGAGGGGTGCAGAGGAGCCCCCTGTGACATTGCTGAGGGTTTGTTACAGTTGTATCCAGTCTACAGAATCCTGTGTGAACTCCAGACTGATACATGTTACCTGCACTGATACATTGTAACAAACCATCAGGACAGGAGGAAGATTTGTGCTGCTGCTGGTCTGGGCATGATACATTGTAACAGACCTTCAGCTGTGAGACAGACTGTGCTGGCTTTTCAGGCTCTGCAGCATCAGCAGTATGTATCCTATGCTGAGTTTGTTACAATGTATCAGTGCAGGTAACATGTATCAGCCTGGAGTTCACACAGGATTCTACAGACTGGATACAACTGTAACAAACCCTCAGCAAGGTCAGCCTGATACATTGTGACAAACTGTCAGCACAGGAGAACGTTGTGCCGCCGCCATGTTCAGCTTGCAGAGGCGCCATACAAATGTATTACATTGTAACAACCCCTCAGCTGTGATAGATGTCGGTATAAACAGATCTCTCTCCGGTGCTGACAGTTTGTTACAATGTGTCAGTGACCTCTGCTGTTGGGGGAGCGGGCAGATTGTCAGCGAGTGACAGGTTGTCCTGTTGCTGCCATTGACGGATCCTGCGCTCGCCATGATGTGGAGGGATCGGTGATGCTGTGGGCGGGGTCTCGGCGGGGTGCACGGCGGTGGTCCCTGGGACTGGGTCTTGTTTTTGGCTTCTCGGACATAATGGACTCCATATGTCCTGACAGGAAGCGGCAGGAATGTGCGGGATTCCAGTGTCCCTACATTATCCTGCTGCCCCTCCCCCGCAGGAATGCGGCGGGATGTTTTCTGTTTTGCTGATGTTTGGAGTTTTGCGCCAAGTTGGCGTGCGGCAGTCACAGATGAGGACAGCTGGCGCCTGGACTACCTGCACACAGCGCCACCTGCTGCTCGTTACCGGGAGTGCAGCTGGAATCTCCCTGAGGTATTGTGCGCCTCGTGCCTCGGTGGCAGCACTGATTCCGGACCCCCAGATCCCTCCTCATTCACAGTTTACTTTCTTTCAGATGCCGAGAATCCTGAGGCCGTTCTGTGCGTCTACAAGACGGAGAATGAATGTGTGATGAGGTTCATGTACTCCGAGGACCCGAGCGGGAGATCCATCCTGACCCGCGCTGAAGGAGCCGGGTGAGTGGTCAGACCTGGGGGAGGGGCTTGTCTGTAGCTCTGCGTGGCCCCCCCCCCCACTCGTCTGTGGCTCTGCGTGGCCCCCCCCACTCGTCTGTGGCTCTGCTTGGCCCCCCCCCCACTCGTCTGTGGCTCTGCGTGGCCCCCCCACTTGTCTGTGGCTCTGCGTGGCCCCCCCCCACTTGTCTGTGGCTCTGCGTGGCCCCCCCCACTCGTCTGTGGCTCTGCGTGGCCCCCCCCACTCGTCTGTGGCTCTGCGTGGCCCCCCCCCACTCGTCTGTGGCTCTGCGTGGCCCCCCCCACTCGTCTGTGGCTCTGCGTGGCCCCCCCCCCCACTTCGTCTGTGGCTCTGCTTGGCCCCCCCCACTCGTCTGTGGCTCTGCGTGGCCCCCCCACTTGTCTGTGGCTCTGCATGGCCCCCCCACTTGTCTGTGGCTCTGCGTGGCCCCCCCCACTCGTCTGTGGCTCTGCTTGGCCCCCCCCACTTGTCTGTGGCTCTGCGTGGCCCCCCCCCCACTCGTCTGTGGCTCTGCGTGGCCCCCCCCACTCGTCTGTGGCTCTGCGTGGCCCCCCCCCACTCGTCTGTGGCTCTGCGTGGCCCCCCCCACTCGTCTGTGGCTCTGCTTGGCCCCCCCCCACTCGTCTGTGGCTCTGCGTGGCCCCCCCCACTTGTCTGTGGCTCTGCATGGCCCCCCCACTTGTCTGTGGCTCTGCGTGGCCCCCCCCACTCGTCTGTGGCTCTGCTTGGCCCCCCCCACTCGTCTGTGGCTCTGCATGGCCCCCCCACTTGTCTGTGGCTCTGCATGGCCCCCCCACTCGTCTGTGGCTCTGCGTGGCCTCCCCCCACTCGTCTGTGGCTCTGCGTGGCCCCCCCCCACTCGTTGGCTCTGCTGGCCCCCCCTCACTCGTCTGTGGCTCTGCGTGCATTTCCCTCGCCCTGTGTGCGGCTCTGCATTGACCCCTGCCATGTCTCCTCCATAGAGTGCGGCAGCCCCCCCGATGCCCTGACGGTGCTGCTGGCGGTGGTGGGCAGCATATTACTGATTGGCCTTGTTCTCCTGGCGGTCTGGAAACTTCTGGTGACAATCCACGATCGCCGCGAGTTTGCACGGTTTCAGAACGAGCGGTCCAGAGCAAAGTATGAAATGGTGAGTGCGGGGCGTGTGGTTAGTGGGCGGACCTGCACGCCGCCATCTTGTGTAGCACCGCCCCTCATGATGAGTGTGTTCTCCTGACAGGCGTCCAACCCCCTGTACCAGCAGCCGATCTCCACCTACAACGTGGACGAGATGTACAGCATGATGGCGAAATCCTACAACGGGACGTCCAACGGATTCCAACCTGTAGGCGACGTGGACTGAGGCGTGGCGCGTGCTCTGCATTACCCGGCCCTAGAGGGCGCTGCTCGCGGACCGGAGCTGGCCGCCATTGGCTTATTTGCACATTTTATTGACTTCTGCCGGGCACCGCTGAGGGGCCGCCCCCGGATCCTACACGGAGGGAGACTGAGCGCGAGCAGAACTGTGTCATCACCTGCCGCGTAGATTAACCCACAGCGTGCCACATAGATAACTAGGATTTTATTAGGGACTAATCAGGGTGAAAGGGTTAACAGTCAGCTGCGTTTCGCTGCTTTGGGACTCATGAATATGGCGGCGGCGGCCACGAGCTGTGGATCTGGTGACGTTACCAGAACTGCGCAGCGTCCAGCAGAGCGGTCACCCAGCTTTCCTGGAGGCCGAGGCACATGGAAGAGCGTGGACTCAGAACCCGGGAAAGCTGGGTGCAGGACACGTAACTCCTCTGTAGCATTAGGTTTGCTTTTGAAGGAAGCGTTCACATTGTGCAGACGTCCGAGCTGCGGCCGCACGTTACAGCGCAGGAGGTCTAGGGTTAACTTGCCTTTCATTCATTTACATCCCTGGGAGTCCAGTGGGCGGTCCTATGAGTGAATCACAGCTGTGTGGATCTAGGACCGCCCACCGGACTCCTATCAGGGACTGACAGTCTTCCCTCTAACTACATGTATAGATGTGACTCCCTGACAGGAGTCTGGTGGGTGGTCCTACATCCACACTGCTCACTAGGACCGCCCACCGGACTCCTATCAGGGACTGACAGTCTTCCCTCTAACTACATGTATAGATGTGACTCCCTGACAGGAGTCTGGTGGGTGGTCCTACATCCACACTGCTCACTAGGACCGCCCACCGGACTCCTAAGCATGGATGTAAAGGAGTGATATATGTGCTCTCTATCGCTCTTGTTGATTGGACTAAGCACACCGCGACCACCGGACGCCGCGCAGACCCAATCTCCGGCCATTGACTCCAGGACGCTACTCGCTGCAGACTCTTCGGTACGTTTTTTACCTTTTTGCAGATTATTTTTGTATTTCCGGCCACTGAGACTTTATCCAGACGACCGTCCCAGATTGACGTTTAACCGTTTCCTGGATTTTAATCGCTCCGGTTTTAGCATCAGAGAATATTTTGAAATTTTGCTGCAATCTTTGTAATAACATTAAATAAAGTCGGCGGCGATCAGCGCTCATGGATCTCATGCCCAGCAAGGGTTAAATCTGTAATAATGGACGGGGCAAGGGCGTCAGTGTCACCCGCTGGCCTTGAGTCAGGAGTGGACGCCCCACCCAGACACGCTGATAATTCCACGTATGACGCAGCGCGCAGTAACATCCCCTCCCCCCACACAGACAGGACCGCGGAGACGGGTGAAATGGCGGACACATTTATTCTCTTTAACCCCGATGGGTGAATCAGTGCAGTAACGGGAGGTTTCCATTCACTGACATGATACCGTGTCCCAGGCCGATAAGCAGCACAGCTGACTGTTTGTTACAATGTATCCTCTGCTGTAAATGGCTTGGACTGATACATTGTAACAGAGAGTCAGCACAGGAGGGAGATTTGTGCAGCTGCTCAGCACACAGGAATGAGATGAAGGCCACTGGCAAGATCTCCACTTGCTGTCACTGAATGAACACATCTATTAGACAGTCGCAGAGCTTCCCACAAGTCATGATACACAGACGAGCGCAGCCACGAGACGAGTCTGAAGCAATGTGTGGTCACCTGTGGACGTGGCTGGCGGTCTGCACCCCGGGGGTCGCTGTACTCGGTCTGCATAGCGGCCATCGGCAGGGACTCATGGTCCCGCACCAGTCCTGGCCACGTAAGCCTCCCAGCCGGCCCGCCGGTACATCTCTGCCGCCTCCAGCCGCCTGTGAGAGGACAGGATACCGCGGCCCACGATGATGATGTCAGAGCCCTTCATGATGACCTCATGTGGCGTCTGGTACTGCTGCCCCAGGGAATCTCCTGTGAGACAAAGACACGTCCGTGAGCGACCCCATAACGGAGAGTGGACGACGTGGGGGTCTGCCGGCCGCTCACTACAGATCAGTGGTGACGGGGCCAGCGGGGTCTCAGCGTGCCCCTCCCTGCGCTATGACCTGTAGTCGGATCTGGTCAGGAGAGGCGCGAGGCACCTGGTTTCTGCATGATGTGAGGCGCGGGTGTCCTCTGATACCACTCACCTCCCGGCTGCATCTGGACCCCCGGCGTCAGGTGCAGAAACTGCGGCCGCTCACTCACTTTACCTCCAGAGATAAAGCCAAACACAAAGGTGGGGTGGTCCTCCGCCAGCCGCACCTGGGGGGACAGAGGAGAACGATCAGAGCCCACCATAGACAGAGGGGCAGGTATATACCAGCGGGAGGGAGACACATGGCTGCCAGGACCCACCACCGGACCCCACCGCAGCCCCTCACCATAGACAGAGGGCAGGTATATATACCAGCGGGAGGAGACACATGGCTGCCAGGCACCCACCACCGACCCACCGCAGCCCTCCCCCCCAGACCCCACCATAGACAGAGGGGCAGGTATATACCAGCGGGAGGGAGACACATCGCCGAGGACCCACCAGGACCCCACCGCAGCCCCTCCCCCCAGACCCCACCATAGACAGAGGGGCAGGTATATACCAGCAGGAGGGAGACACATGGCTGCCAGGACCCACCACCGGACCCCACACGCAGCCCCTCCCCCCAGACCCACCATAGACAGAGGGGCAGGTATATACCAGCGGGAGGGAGACACATCGCTGCCAGGACCCACCACCGGACCCCACCGCAGCCCCTCCCCCCAGACCCCACCATAGACAGAGGGGCAGGTATATACCAGCAGGAGGGAGACACATCGCTGCCCGGACCCCACCGCAGCCCCTCCCCCCTCCATAGACAGAGGGCAGTATATACCAGCAGGAGGAGACACATCGCTGCCAGACCCACCACCGGACCCCACCGCAGCCCTCCCCAGACCCCACCATAGACAGAGGGGCGGTATATACCAGCAGGAGGGAGACACATCGCTGCTAGAACCCCCCAGGACCCACCACCACAGCCCCTCCCATAGATGGCCCCTCCCACCAGGCACCACAGCTGAGGGATACCCCCCCCACGGGATCTGTGATTATACTCCGCCATCGGACCACTCACCGCCGCCTTGGTGTACTCTCCAGTAGCCAGCGACCCCTTGGAGCTCATCTCGGCGATCACGAGGCAGCCCTGCCCAGCTCCTCCCCCCCTCTTGCAGACCTTGTACCACCCGGGGCCCGGCACAGCGTGGACGTTCACCACATCGGCCCAAGATGAGATTCTGAAAACGCCACCTGCAGAAAAGATCAAAAGTCGGGTCACGGTGCCCCCCGGAGACCAGAGGGTGCGGGGGAGGGGGGGTCCTCACCCTCATACTGGTGCTTCACCGTGTTCCCAATGTCTGCAAACTTGCGATCTTCGAAGATGAGGAAGTCGTGCTGATCGGCGAGCGCCCGGAGACGGGAGGAGACGTCGGGGGTGAAGTCACTCAGGATGTCCACGTGGGTCTTCAGCATACAGATGGAGGGTCCCAGCTCCTCAGCTAGCCGCAGCAGCTCCGCACAGTCCGTCAGGTCGGCTGACACGCACAGGTTACTCTGCTTCTTCTCCATCAGGCGGAGCAGCCGCTGTGCCAGGGGGTGAGTGTCTGGGAGGGCGGCGCGGGTGGAGTAGCTGAGGGTGCTGCGGGGGGCCGGGACTGCTGCGCTCACCTTACTCCCCGCTATAAACCTCCTGACGTTCTCCACCGTCTCTGCGTCCACCTTCCCCAGCTGCTGCAGGACGCCCATGAGCTGGCTGAGGGTGCAGATGGCGTGCAGCGTGATGCCGCTCTCCGCCAGCTTCTCCCGGCCGCCCTGCTCTCTGTCCACCAGCACAATGGCGTCCGTCACCCGCAGCCCCTCCCGTCGGAGCACCTCTGCCGTCTCCAGGACGCTGGAGCCGCTCGTCACCACGTCCTCGATGATCAGGCAGGTGTCCCCGGGGGTGATGGCGCCCTCCACCAGACGCTTGGTTCCTGGAAGAGAAGACGAGGATGAAGGATCCGACCTCCACACCCAGCGGGACGCCGACCAGAACCGCCAGTCACATGACCCACTCACCGTAGTCTTTGGCCTCTTTCCTGCGGATCAGCATCGGTAACTGGTGAGTCGCGCAAATGATGGTGGCGAGGGGGAGGGCGGTGTACGGAACGCCACAGACCGTGTGATACTGCACCCCTGCATCCTGAGCCGTCCAGTAGAGGCGATCCGCGACCTGTGCGAGTCAAAGGTCAAAAAACACAAACCCACGAGCGCATCATCCTGGGGTCAGATGTAGGGCTCCGTCTGTGCTGCCCCCACATTACACTACACTATTGCCCCTCTGCCCCGCCCTCCTTCGCTGTTGCCCCCTCTGTCTGGTCGCCCCTCCTCTATTCTCCTTGTGTCTCATCGCCCCCTCTCTATCACCGCCCCCTCTCCCTACCTTGCCCCTCTCCTCCCATCTATTGCCCCCTCCTCCTCTATTATTCTTTCTCTGTTCGCCCCCTCTGCTCTATTGCCCCCCCCCTTCCTCACGTCGCCCCTCCTCTCTCCTATTGCCCCCTCTCCTATCCCCTCTCCTCATGTCGCCCCCTCTCTATTGCCCCTCTCCTCATGTCGCTCCCTCTTTCCATTGCCCCTCTCTCTCATGTCGCCCCCTCTTTCCATTGCCCCCTCTCCTCCTGTCGCCCCCCTCTCTCTATTGCCCCTCTCCTCATGTCGCCCCCTCTCTATTGCCCCTCTCCTCATGTCGCTCCCTCTCTCTATTGCCCCTCTCCTCCTGTCGCCCCCTCTCTATTCCCCCTCCTCCTGTCGCCCCCTCTCTATTGCCCCCTCCTGTCGCCCCCTCTCTCTATTGCCCCTCTCCTCATCGTCGTCGCCCCCTCTTTCTATTGCCCCTCTCCTCCTGTCGCCCCCTCTCTCCCCTCTCCTCACGCCCTCTCTCTATTTGCCCTCTCCTCATGTCGCCCCCTCTTTCCATTGCCCCTCTCCTCCTGTCGTCGCCCCCCCTCTCGTGCCCCTCTCCTTCACGTCGCCCCCTCTCTCTATTGCCCTCTCCTCATGTCGCCCCCTCTCTCTATTGCCCCCCTCCTCCTGTCGTCGCCCCCCCTCTCGCCCCTCTCCTCACGTCGCCCCCTCTTCTCTATTGCCCCCCTCTCCTCGTCGTCGCTCCCCTCTTCTATTGCCCCTCTCCTCATGTCGCTCCCTCTCTCTATTGCCCCTCTCCTCCTGTCGCCCCCTCTCTCTATTGCCCCTCTCCTCATGTCGCTCCCTCTCTCTATTGCCCCTCTCCTCCTGTCGCCCCTCCCTCTCTCTATTGCCCCTCTCCCTCATGTCGCCCCTCTTTCTATTGCCCCTCTCCTCATGTCGCCCCCTCTTTCTATTGCCCCTCTCCTCATGTCGTCGCCCCTCCTCTTTCTCTATTGCCCCTCTCCTCATGTCGCCCCCTCTCTCTATTGCCCCTCTCCTCATGTCGCCCCCCCTCTCTATTGCCCCTCTCCTCATGTCGCCCCCTCTATTGCCCCCTCTCCTCGCCCGGCCCCCTCTCCGTCGCCCCCTCTCTCTATTGCCCTCTCCTCGCCCCTCTCTCTTTATTGCCCCCCTCCTCCCGCGCACCTGGTTGAGCAGCGCAGGGTGGGACACGATCACCCTCAGGTCGAAGTACACAGGGGACAGGACCCCGCTCTTCAGTGTAAAGCTGCCGAACTTCAGCGCCTGCACCCGGTGAAGCTCCGCCGCCAGCAGCTCCATCTTCCCCACGTGTGCAGTACTTCCGGCCTCCAGCACAAACACCAGGAGGCGGCAGAGCTCCGCATCCGCGACACTTCAGACACCAAAAAGATGGCGGCGTCACGTGTTCTGTTAGTCTGGAGGGTTTGGCCCAACAGCGTGATCCCTTATTACAGGACGAGAGCAAAGTGACACAGCGCCACCTGCGGGACACCGGCGGCATTACAGCCCACGACCGAACTGCGGCTTAAGGCCTGTTTCACACGAACGTTGTGTTTTGCGGTCCGCAAATTGCGGATCCGCAAAAAAAACGGATGGCGTCCGTATGGCATCCGTATTTTTTGCGGATCCACTGTAACATTGCCTATCCTTGTCCGCAAAACGGACAAGAATAGGACATGCTCTACTTTTTTTTGCGGGCCACGGAACGGAGCAACGGATGCGGACAGCACACGGTGTGCTGCCCGCATTTTTTGCGGGCCCATAGAAATGAAATGGGTCCGCATTTTTCATGTGAAAAATGCGGATCGGAGCCCGCAAAAAATGCTGTCGTGTGAAAGAGGCCTTAGGCCTCCTCCACATTTCCGTTTTTCACTGACGTGTGCTGTCCGCATTTTTCACGGACAGCACACGTACTCATTGAATTAAATGTATCTGTTCACATTTCAGCATTTTTCTATTGACCATGGGTCAGTAAAAAAAATCACGGGGACATGCACTACTTTGATCCGTGATGCGGACCAAGCACGCCCATTGAAGTCTATGGGTCCGTGAAAATCACTGACACACATCCGTGTTGTGTCCATGGTGCGTCCGTTTTTCACTGATGACTAATAGGAGATTCTTTGGAAATCAATTTTCAGCTGAGCAACGTCAGTGAAATACGGATGCCACACGGATGGGAAAAACGGACACATGGACCAGCCATGGATCCTTCACGGACAGCTTCACGGATGAAACACGTACGTTTTTTTTCATGGATGTGTCACTGACACGGAAATGTGGACGAGGCCTTAGCCTCATTTACATGTCAGTGTTTCATGGACGTGTGCTGTACGTGTTCTCCCCGGACAACACACGTCCCCATTCATTTCAATGTGTGCATTCAGACTTCAGTGTTTTAGCACGGTTCGTGGGTCCGTGTTTTTAGCATGGATGCATGTCTTATCTTGATCCGTGTTCCTGGATCCCTCATGCCTATTATAGTCAATGAATCCGTGAAAATCACGGATCACTCATGGATGTTATCCGTGTTGCATCCATGTTTCATGGATCATTAAGAAGAGATACTTTGAAAATTATTTTTCAGCTGTTCAGTGTCAGTGAAACACAGATGCAACACGGACAGCAAAACATGGACCCAACACGGATAGCTTCACGGATGCCCCACAGACCACCTGCTCACGGATTTAAGCATGGACACGGACGTGTGAATGAGGCTTTATACTGGATGGGCCCAGGTCATCTTGTGTGTGCAAGCAGAACCGCCAGAACCCAGAGATTATATATGACTGGGTATAGACGTGAGGTGACTGCAGCTCTGAATGTGACTGGAGTATAGACGTGAGGTGACTGCAGCTCTGATGTGACTGGAGTATAGACGTGAGGTGACTGCAGCTCTGAATGTGACTGAGTTAGAAGTGAGTGACTGCAGCTCTGAATGTGACTGGAGTATAGACGTGAGGTGACTGCAGCTCTGAATGTGACTGGAGTATAGACGTGAGGTGACTGCAGCTCTGAATGTGACTGGAGTATAGATGTGAGGTGACTGCAGCTCTGGATGTGACTGGAGTATAGACGTGAGGTGACTGCAGCTCTGAATGTGACTGGAGTATAGACGTGAGGTGACTGCAGCTGAATGTCTGAAGTGACTGGAGAGTATAGACGTGAGGTGACTGCAGTCTGACTGCAGCTCTTGTGACTGAGTATAGACGTGAGGTGACTGCAGCTCTGAATGTGACTAGACGTGATGACTGCAGCTCTGTGACTGGAGTATAGACGTGAGGTGACTGCAGCTCTGAATGTGACTGGAGTACTATGTGACTGAGTATAGATGTGAGGTGACTGCAGCTCTGAATGACTGGAGTATAGACGGAGGTGACTGCAGCTCTGAATGTGACTGGAGTATAGACGACTGAGGTGACTGCAGCTCTGAATGTGACTGGAGTATAGACGTGAGGTGACTGCAGCTCTGGAATGTGCACTGTGGAGTATAGACGTGAGGTGACTGCAGCAGCTTGTGACTGGAGTATAGACGTGAGTGGCAGCTCTGACTGGAGTATAGACGTGACTGCAGCTCTGGATTGTGACTGGAGTATAGACGTGAGGTGACTGCAGCTCTGGATGTGACTGGAGTATAGACGTGAGGTGACTGCAGCTCTGAATGTGACTGGAGTATAGACGTGAGGTGACTGCAGCTCTGAATGTGACTGGAGTATAGACGTGAGGTGACTGCAGCTCTGGAATGTGACTGGAGTATAGACGTGATGTGACTGCAGCTCTGATGTGACTGGAGTATAGAGTGAGGTGACTGCAGCTCTGGGTGACTGAGTGGAGTATAGACGTGAGGTGACTGCAGCTCTGAATGTGACTGGAGTATAGACGTGAGGTGACTGCAGCTCTGGATGTGACTAGAGTGGAACAGACGGAGTGACGGGGATCTGGACCTGAGTGCTAAAGATGTGATTGTGCAGCTCTGAATGTGACTGGAGTATAGACGTGGGTGAACTGGAGAATGTGACTGGAGTGACTGAAGGTAGTATAGATGTGAGGTGACTGCAGCTCTGAATGTGACTGGGTATAGAGCGTGAGGTGATTGGGCCTCTGATGTATAGACGTGGAGGTATATGAAGTATAGACGTGAGGTGACTGCAGCTCTGAATGTGACTGGAGTATAGACGTGAGGTGACTGCACTCTGTGAGGACTGAGTAATAGATGTGAGGTGACTGCAGCTCTGAATGTGACTGGAGTATAGACGACTGCAGCTCTGAATGTGAACTGTGAGGTCTGCAGCTCTGAATGTGACTGGGAGTTAGACGTGAGGTGACTGCAGCTCTGGATGTGACTGGAG